>APFE030411781.1:104433-200365 GCA_000404065.3 Pinus taeda | reverse complement strand
GATATACAAAAAATAAATAAGACCGCAAAAACCCAAGTCAAAAAACCCAAAAAACTTTACAGATCTATGCACAGAATTGGCAGATCTATTAGATCTAAGGATTGTGAAGCCAAATCTGCTCCCATATATGACAATCTAAGGCTCTCGACAACCAGATTTATCAATTTCCCACACAAATTTTTTTTTTTTTAATTTTAAAGGAGGTGCTTAGCTCAAAACCTTTCGTATATCACCTCTAAAAATCTTATGATAAGCCTAGAGCTATCTTAGATGGGCTCTTTAGAAAACACAGATGGTGAGTTGGCTGGTCCAACTGAAAACTTCCCCTAATGCCTGAGGATCTAAAAATCAATATTTTCTTACAAAACTTAATCTAGCCATTAAAATAGAGCAAGAAAATGACAATAAAATTCAGATAAATAGAGATGCGTGTTATTACATTTAAAATTTAAATTATTATTTAAACCCTACCAACTAAGGAAGATACTTGTACTCAAATCACTTTTCAGAACCTATCATCAATGGCTAAAAAACCGTTTATGCATGAAAATGACACATCTTATAGTATTTCCACGAAGAGTAGCACTGGCGAAAATTAACCCCAAAGTCTTTCTTTCTTTTTTAGAAAAAGATTACACAAGATATTTTCGCTTAGCACAGGATTCAAAGATAGGATCGATCAACTGAAATTGACTTCCTATTTAAAGATAAATCCTCCAACAGCTAGTTTGAGTGATCCTCGTCAAAGCAATCTCGACTGCTGATGAGGACTAAAATACCTTTTAATCTCATCTGTCGAAATATTACATTCTTGAGTAAATTCGAATTTTTCGATTAAATGCCTTTTAAAACTCAAAAATTAAAATTTTGAGTTAATTTCCTAAAAAAAATGACTTTGACTTAACCGTCAATGACCAAAGACTTAAAACTTAGTAAAATAATTAATTTACTGAAATCCACGGGCCTCTTAAAATTTAATTTTTAAGGACTGACGAATTTTTCCTTTGGAGAATTTAAATTTGCGTAGGACCTAGAATTAATTAAATTTCTGGCTTAGGATTTTAATTACTTTTTTGGCCAAAAAATTTAATTAATTAACCTATGAGGGGATAAATTAGTTTTCCATCCCTCAAGACACTTTACATCATGATTTTCATTTTTTTTTTACATCGGAAGGGGGAAAACCTATTTGTAAGAAACCCTCACATACTAACCTTTTATGTGACACAAATATAATCTAGCAGACCAAGCAATTTGTAATAAAATAACCTAAACAAATAATTAGGATTATTCCCAAATCACTTTTACATAGACTCGATTTATAACACTAGGACTCACCTAAGATCCCAGTGACAAAATACATTTTGGCTTTGAGGTGAGGCTGAAGGAAAACTCTGCCGACCATCCGAGAATGGATCAATGAGACAAAAATCCTCCTAGAATGTAGATTATCACTAGAAGAGTAGGTTTACCTAGGTCATTACATACATGACATGGATCTGATGAGATTATTTACATCATATACATGCAGAAAGGTTTTACATTATAACATCTTCGAAATCAGGTTGACGACGATAGCTAAACGACACAAACACATTGATCACGCGCTATCCATTTTCGCAAAAAGGGGGTGTACTGCTATGGATCATTGACACATAGTGGTCAACATTTGGCTCTACGTTGGGACACTTTGTTGCACCAAAGGAATGTGAGAATCCAGAATCTTCATCCACACAACACACAAGATAACATAAGTAATGTTCATTCAAAAATCATCATATAACATTAAGCACATGAAAGATATAAGCTCTTCATTTATTAATTAGTATAACAACATGAAAAACATAAATCTACCTACAAAATAAAATACTGAAATAAAAGGGGTAGGGTTAGGAATACAATACAAAGGATGCCCCATGGCATCAAATATGTTCAAAGTAGTGCATGTTGAGCATTTGCCTGCTTTCAAGAAAATCTATAGGTTGCTTTTCAGATGTGTCATTTTCAATCATGCATATGGTAGGACTCTTCCTTCTCTGAGAATTAATTTGTTTGGATCCATCTTCCGTAGAATTTACCGGAAAACCCTTAAAATTATCCAAATAATTTAGAAAGTGAATAACATGTGTTTCATGCCCATGTTTAGACTTATCTGGGATAGAAGGTTTAAAAATGATATACGTCCTAGTTTTATCTTCAATTAATTTATTATATAATTGCATGGTAGAAGCAAAAATAGCTAACTCATCAACTAAGTAATTTTTCCCTCTTGGGATAGCTTCAAGATTGATGGAATCAAAATACTCCATGGTATCCCACACAACATTTCTATAATCTCATAATCTCTTATTCTTACATGTAAATTTATTTTGTATTTGCATTATAACTAAGTCTGAATAACCCTTGATAATTAGCGATTTAAATTTGAAACCTTTTGCCAATTCAATACCCAAAAACAAGGCTTCATATTCAACCACATTGTTGGTCGCTTCAAATTCTAACCGATAGGAAAATTTGAAAATATGACCAAGGGGATATTTTAGGACAATTCATGCACCTTTACCATGCCTAGATGTTGTACCATCAAAGTATAAATGCCAAAACTTATCTTTTAAATCACCCTCTTTTTTATCAACCTTAACCTCTATGGGAATGATCGAATTAGATAAAATAGCATGATTCCCAGGGTTAGGCTGCTCACATATTATCTCATTATGGGTACTTTTAGGATCTTCGGCATGGAATCTCCTCTCGGGCTCTCTATTTAATTTAAGAAATTCTTGACCATTAGGGGAAGGAATTGTAGCATATGACCAATTCATGTGAATGCTTCCTCCTAAATTAGAGGCCCATTTCCTAGACAAAAGCATACCCCAAGCATCAAGCACGTCAACCACAACAATGTCCATAACAATCATGATAGCAAGGTAGACAGACAAATGGACTTGTAGGTCCTTAATCAACCCATGAACTTCAATTTTCTTCGAATCCATGGCACATATGTTATAGTAAGGCCTAGATACTTTTAAGTTAAGCTACTCCATGACTCTCTTAGTCATCACACAAGCGGAAGCACTAGAGTCAAACATGCAGTTCTATAACAGATAATTATTAACAAGCAAAGTAATGAAAAAAGGAGAATGCCCTTTATTATCAGATTCCATACTTTGCAAATACACGGGAGCATCCTGGTAGAAAGCCTCATGAGTTTCCTCTTGAGTTGCATTCACCTAGGTAATTCCAATAGCACTTAGTAACTTGGCCTTCTGGGAGGAGATCTTCACTATTTCGGTGACAGGAACCAAAACTTTAGAATTATTAAACCAACCTCCTAAATCAATATTCATACCAGAAGTTGATCTGGGGTTAAGACTTCGAGAATTAACTTGATTATCATATTTACTTCTTCTTTGATAGTTTAATCCCTTGTCCTTATAATTTCAAGAACTCGCTTAGGAGGAGGCTCCTCACTAAAAAGTTTAACAAAGACATCAGTTTCTTGACCAAAATTATTAATTCTACATGAAGATGTGAAAGGTTTGACAGGTTGAATATTTCCCTTGAACTCTTCCCATTTCTCATGCAATAAATGATATTCTTTACCAACCATGTTTATCTGGTTGCTTGTCCCAAGAATTTGATGATGCATGATTTTCTTGATAGTAGGACAAGTGGCTTCTTCATGAAGCTCATCACAAGCTCTACAATAAGGCAGGGTCTCCTCCACAAGATCATTCATTTCAAGAGGGTGAGGAGGCCTCTTCTCACTAGACTGGCCTTTCTTTTGCCAATTATTTTGATTATTATTATTATTATTATTATTATTATTCTGACCCCTAGGTTGAGCTCATTCTATTTGAGTCAACCTAGACTATAATGTAGTTATCTCCTTAGCATGATCAGCAATCATCCTAGCTTGATTTAACTCCATATTTTATAACTTCTTAAGCAATTGTTGCGTAGATTCTTCTTTAGATTCCTTTTCTTTTCCTTTAGGTTCTTTTAATTTAACAACGGATCTATCAAACCCAAGAACTTCATATTTTCCAGAAGCCTGCTTATCCTTTTCCAGCTCTTCAACTATGATTTGACAAGCCTTGTAGTCATCAGGCTTGGACCTTCTTAGTTCATAAGAAGTGTCAGGATTGAAAGCATCGAGATAGTGTTCAAGAATCATTTTCTCAGTTGGTTTGTAATTAGTAGATATTTCTTTAAGCATACCAATAAACCTTCTATTAAATTCTTCACACATCTCATTTTCTTTCTTTTTAATGACGCTAATGGCTTTTTCTAGAAATCGATCTTCTTTCTTATCACCAAATTTCTCTTTAAAATCATTAAGGAGGGAATCATATGAATCAATGCTATGATTGGGCCTATCCCTAAACCAATCCATAGCATCCTGCTCAAGGGTCAAAACAAAGAATTTCATTTGCATATCCTCATAATTTTGAGCCACGGCGAATTTAGCCCACCAAGTCTAAAAATCATATAAATGATCTTTAATAGTGATTGCATTATTTCCTTGGAAAGAGGGTAACTTGTCTAGACCAGTATTATGAAGGTTTTGGGGATAACCCTGGATGTTAGCAAAGTTAAGAGGATAACAGATATCCATGATGTCTAGAATGGGAGGATTCAATAAGAGTGAATGGATGTCACATAGAGATTCCTGGCTGAGATTGACAAGGATTGAATGAGAAGAGAGCTTGTGTAATCTAGCTCTGAGAGCACTTTCAGCATTTGGAGCCAGATTAGCCAAGCTGCTTGGATTTCTCCTAGTACACGCCCCTGTAGAAGATGAAGGAAGTGGAGTCACCACTCGGACAAAAATCTAACTTAGACACAGAAGACAATATGAGATGAAGATGAGATGAAGATGGAAGGATCAAATGATGAGAAGAGATGAGAGGACCAAGGACAGAAAAATTTGTTCGCGGAAACGACGCCAAAAAATGTTGTCTCACGAAGTGTCTAGGCACCACGACAATGCTCAGAGTAAGGTTTGTCACTCTAATCCTTACTCACTTCATTTAAACTCTCTCCTAGACAAGTCAGGGGGTAGTCCCTAAGGTGAATGGATGAGAATAACTAGTGGAACACGAGCTCTAGGAGATTTTAAGGATGAACAACTTGAAGAATTTAAAGTGAGTCTCGGTCAATTGAGATGGATAGATTAAAATAAGACACGACCACACTATATAAATGACTACATACTAGTGCCTTTATATTTGAATTAACCCTATACTAAATAGAACAAGTTATCCAAAAGAAAACTTATAAATGTAAAATGCTCAAAACTTTAGCATAAAGTATACTCTAGCAAAATAATATTTCTCCAACAGCCAATATGATTTAAAACATTTATCGCACCTTGACCATAGAAAAATCATGAAAATTTAAGATTTTTCACTTAAACACCAAATAAACCAAGGAACTTTAAATTAGCATTTCAATTATTCCTTAGGCAACTGCTTTAATGTGAAAAATGAAGAAGTAAAACAAGTCAAAGGGTTAATAAATTAAAATTTTAACGGGCCATAGGCCACATTAAAATTATTATATGTGAAAGCGCAAATACATTTAATTTATTTCATTTTCAATTTTTAGATTTTTTAGATTTTTTTAATTTTTATGTTTTTTAATGTTTTTTTTTAAATGAAAAAAAAAATCATAAGTAAAAAATCAAAATTTTAAATTTTTTAAAAAAAAATAAATAAATAAAATAAATAAATAAATAATAATAATAATAAGATCGAAATTAAAATTAAAAAAAAAAAAAAAAAAAAAAACAAACAAACAAAAACAAAACAAAAAAAAAAATACCAAAACAAAACAAAAACAAAAAATCTAACTTAAGGCAAAGAATGAAAATAAAATTTAAAAATAAAAAATCGAATGTATTTGAAATCGAAACTAACCCTATTCGTGAATACAATAAAACAAAACAATAAACAAGTGAAACCTAAAAAAAAAATTGAATGAAAATAAAATAAAGTCGAAATGTTAAAAAAAAAGCCCAAAGCCTAAACCTAACGGACATAATAAAATGCACAAAAGAAAAAAATGTATTTTGTTTTGAAGTTAGAGTAACGACAGTGAGCAACTCAATGATAGCAAGGATGGAGAACGTGGAAAGAGAAGAGGGTTGCAGACAAGGTTTGAGGGAAGGATCTGTGGGATGGGCGGAGCAATGAGGGCAAGGTTTGGACAACTGTAGGTTTATGAGGAGTCGCAGAAGGGGCTTGCAGATGCAATGAAAGGAGGCCGAGGGAGCAATGGGATGGAGGAGAGCAAGCACCAATGAGGGTCGTGGGTTTAGGAAAGAGCAACAATGGAAGGACATAGAGTTGTAGTTGTGGGCCTATCTTTAAAAAAAAAAATCGAAATTTATGCACAAACAATGCAAAAAACGCCAGGAAGCAGACAAAATGGTAGCCAAATAACCCAAGAAAAATCTCCAGAAATCTTTGATTACGTCGATATATTCTACTTCAGATTTATCAGTGAAACCCTTATAAAAAAATATTTCTAGACTTAAAAAATTTTAAAAACCCTTAGACTTCAAAAATCTGGATAGTATCTCTGCAAAAATAATTTTGACACCAAATCTTACCCTCCAAGGCCTAGTTCTGGCTTCAAATCAAACTTCATCTTCAGATCTGCACCCTATACCTGAAAACAAAAACACCCACAACCCAGATATACAAAAAATAAATAAAACCCCGGAAACTCAAGTCACAAAACCCAAAAAACTTTACAGATCTATGCACAGAAATGGCAGATCTATAAAATCTGAGGAGTGTGAGTCCAACTCTCAATAGCCAGATTTATCAATATTCCACACAAAAATTAAATTTTTAAAATTTTAAAAGAGGTGCTTAGCTCGAAACCCTTCGTATATCACTGCTAAAAATCTTATGATAAGCCCAAAGCTATCTTAGTTGGGCTCTTCAAAAAACAAATATCGGGAATTGGCTAGTCCAACTGAAAAATTTCCCTTAACACCTAAGGATCTAAAATTCACGATTTTCCCGCAAAAATTGATCCAACCATTAAAATAGAGCGAGAAAATGACAATAAAATTCAGATAAATAGAGATACCTGTTATTACATTCAAAAATTAAATTATCATTTAAACACCAACGACTAAGCAAGATATCTGTACTCAAATCACTCTTCAGAAGCTATCATCAATGACTAAAAAAATGTTTACGCATGAAAACGACACATCTTACAATATTTCCATGAAGCATAACACCGTCGAAAATTATCCCCAAAGTCTTTCTTTATTATTCAGAAAAAGATTACGCAAGAGCTTTTCTCTTAGCACACGATTCAAAGATCGGATCAATCAACTGACAAATTAAAGATAAATCCTCTAATGGCTAGTTTGAGTGATCCTCGTCAAAGCAATTTCGATCATTGATGAGGATTAAAATACCTTTTAATATCATCTGTCAAAATATTACATTCTTGAGGAAATTCAAATTTTTCGATTAAATGCATTTTAATTAACTCAAAAATTAAAATTTTGAGTTAATTTCCTCAAAAAATTGACTTTGACTTAACCCCCAGGGGCCAAAGACTTAAAATTTAGCAAAATAATTAATTTACCTTACTCCCTAGACCTCTTAATATTTAATTTTTAAGGATCGACGAATTTTGCCTTTAGAGAATCTAAATTTACCTAGGACCTAGAATTAATTAAATTTCTGGCTTAGGATTTTAATTACTTTTTTGGCCAAAAAAATTAATTAATTAACCTATGAGGGGATAAATTATTTTTCCATCCTATTGTACCTTAATAAACCAAATTCCTGGCTATAGAGAAATTGTTCTTAAGACATTAATAAATATTATTTACTATAACTTATTTGTCACTTAGATATATGTTGTGTTCTCAAATGAAGGACCTGGAGACTTGGTTTTTTACTCTTAATTTATGTATGACCAGAACATATCAGAATGTCATTTGTTTCTAGATACAAATGATGAATGAAGAATGCTTGAAGGGGAAGTTAAAGATAATATGCTAGTCTTTCACAGAAACTACTATCTGTTACTAATCTAATATATGATCTTAGACAATTATTAAGGTATTACAGACTCATGTGCATGGATATGCCTATGTTATTTTGTGCAATGGATCAATAAGATTGCGAAATACATAGACAATGAAGCAGTAAAAGAAACATAATAGACAACACACATAAACACAGCAGGTTTAATAAGGAGTTCACCCAACACTCCTAGGCTACGTCTCCTGGTCCAACCTTCAATGGTGACCTCTCTATTATGTCTTCAAAATAGAGTTTTATAATAGTGAGCTCAATTTGAGCCTCACACAATAGATACAAAAAAATAAGGCTTTACATGGATCCCCCAAGTCTCTTCTGAGTACACAGACTCTCCTCACTGACTCTCTGTCTCCGTTGCTCTGTCTCAGCACTGCTTGTTCCTGTTTGCTCTCTGTCTGTGGTTTTAAAGCTAATCGGCGTTGTCTATTCATTTCACCTTCTCAGGCTCTCTAGCTTCTCGACCTTTGTCCGCTTCAAATCCACCTCTGAGCATTAGCAATCATTGCTAAATGCTTTCAGGGATGGTGGCCACCTATACTATAGCAAAATGGTCATCGGTCCTTTGAGATAGAGAAATATGTTCAAACACAGGAAAAATTTGCCAAACATTATTTATCGGACTTCAAATATTTTGAATCCGCCCTATAACTCCTATCGGGTCTGCTTGTATAATTGCATCGCATTTCCATCGTTGATTTGGTAGATCCAGGTCCAACGGCTATGGTTCATTTCGGGTGGCCTTTTTGTACAGGGGTTAACCACCCGATAAGGGTGGTTTTCTCTCTCCTTAGCCTATACACGTGGAAGCCATTGTATGGGATCAGGCGAAGCCCGACCCAAACCACTTACCGCCCACAGCCTACCCAAAATCCTGCATGTTTCCTTTGTATAAAAAAATACATTAAACACTGAAATCCTGCTCATATCAGACTTGAAATAGTATTCAACAGAATTAATAAACCCTTTCGGGTCCATAATATCGCATCAGTGCTTTATCCCTTGTATTTCGTTTGTTTAATGAAAATGTGATTTATACTGAAAAGGCGTTGTTTCTGGACTTGAAATATTATCAAATATCATCCATAGTTTCATTGTTATTATCGGCCCCGCTCCACTGAAATGTGTCGATATGGCGATGCGATTGATCGTAATCGCATATCACACGTACCCCAGGCCATTGTAAGAGATCCTTTGCATTTACTGACGATGCAGCTGGGGTTGTCGATCTGTGTGCTTGATCGACGGTCCTCATTGACCCCTGATCACTGTCACATATTCCTTGTGGTCTTCGCCGATAGCCTCCCTTTGCCACCTCCAATTCCAATTCGTCGATTAGATCTGGACCATTGATCGGCTAGATCCAACGGCTCCAATTCAAAGTTGCTTTAAACTGCTGATACTTTGTTTTTCAAGGATTTCTCTATGCTTTTGCCTCCCGATAGTGTTATCCACCTTCTTTAAATGTTTTTCTTTGGCAACAGTTTTGAGTGTTTATAAGTTTTTGAAGACTTAGAGGGTTTTTCTAGGATCCATTTAGATCACGCCTTCCCAATGAAAAGGGCTTTTGGACCACCAAAAGTTGGTTTTTAAGCATCAACCAAGTGAGGATACAACGTTCTCGCTTGTCCAATCTCTATCCATTTTGTACTACTTGGTTTTGAACCTTTGAGTCCAATTCTGAGGTACTCAACATCCCCTCTACTCATAGTTCTCACCTTCCTATCCAAAATTGTATCTTCCTGCAACTCATTGAGATATTCAGGAAACAGATCATCAATAGAAGGTAACTAACTTTGCTCTTCAGGAGCTTCAATCAATGAAGGTTCAGATAGTCTCAAGTTCTCTACATTTCCTACTAAATAGATGTGCATGTAAGCTGGAAAATCAAGGTGAAAAGCATTCTCACAAATTTTCTCAAGTATCTTGAAAGGCCCATACCTTATTGGCTTTAACTTCTTACCTTCACCTTTCATTATGTATTTGCTAATGTACAACCAGACTTGATCACCAACTTGGAAACTATGCTCAATTCGATGCTTATCATGCCTTGCCTTGTACTTGGCTTGGCTCTTTTCCAGCTGTTCCTGCACTGCCTGGTGAATTTCTTGGATTTCTTCAATGAACTTGGTTTTTGTCCACATCACTATGTTTATCAACTGCTATCTCTTTACTAAAGACAAAATCCAAGGGAGACCATGGTGTGAAACCAAAACAAGTCTCAAAAGGAGATCTTTGTGTAGAAGAATGTTTAACACAGTTGTAAGCTGTTGCACATAACACAAATGTTCATCCCAAAGTTTGGGACGCTTGCTGCAATAGCCTTTGAGCAACTAGATCACTGTCCTGTTGACCACATCTATTTGGCCATCTGTTTGTGGATGAAAGGTTGTGCTCTTCTTCAATCTAGTGTCCATCAACTCCCATAGACTTGACCAAAACTTCCCAACAAATTGGGAATCTCGATCAGAGACAATAGAAGTGGGTAACCCAAAATGAACCATAAATGTTGAAAGTACAACTTTGTTGCCTATTCAACTATAATCTGCTTGTTACAAGGTAGTAGAATACACATTTTGCTGAACCTGTCCACAATAACATATAAATAGTCATGACCTTTTCTATATTTTAGCAATCCCCTAACAAAGTCCATGGAAACACTTTCCCAAGGATGAGAAGGAACTGGAAGTGGAATGTACAAGCCTAGTTTTTTATTGACAGGCTTGCTTTTAGCACAAATGGTACACCCTTTAATATATCTAGAAACTATTTCATGCTTTCTTGGCCAATAATAGAACCTCTACAGTTATGCAACTGTTTTACTTACACCAAAATGATCTGATATTAGAGAAGTATGTGCTTCTCGGATTATGTTAACTCTTTCAGTTTGAGGAATGCATAACTTTCCCAAATGATACAAGATTTGGTCCTTAACATGATAATCCAGTTATTCTACTTGATTGCCATGACTTAAAGTTGCATATACATCTTTAAAATCTACATCTTGAGCATATTGTCCAATGTAGCTTTCATGCAATACTGAGTTATGCTTAAGTATAGTAGATTCATTTATGATTGGTATGGATAACATATCTGCAACCTTATTGTGTATGCCTTTCTTATATCTGATGACTAGATGAAATTGTTGTAGAAAACCCATCCACCTATAGTGTCTTGATTGCTGCAATTTAGTTTGTGAGTGCAAATATTGAAGTGGTTGATGATCAATATGTATAACTATTTCTTTTCCCATTAGGCAATGTTTCCACTTTTTCACACTATGTACTAATGCATACAATTCTTTATCATATGTGGAATAATTAACTACTGTAGAATTAAATGTCTCAGAATGATAACATATGGGTTTACCATGTTGCATCAACATTTCTCCCATGGCATAGTCATTGGCATCTGTTTCAATCTCAAATGGTCTTTCAAGATCTGGCAATGCCAGTACTGGTGTTGTACTAATATTTTCTTTCAAGGTGTCAAAGGCTTCCTGTTGTTTTCCTCCCCACTGAAACACCTTGTTCAATCATGTTAAAGCATGTAAGGGAGATGCAATCAAGAAAAGGTTAGCAATAAACTTTCTCCAATATTGTGTTGCTCCTAGGAAGCTCCTAACTTTTGTAGCAGATTTGGGTTTAGGCCAGTTCACAATGACTTCAATCTTAGAGGGATCTATTTTTAGTTCATCATCCCCTACAATATGACCCAAATAATTCAAATATGTTTTACCAAATTCACATTTTGATAACTTAACATAGAGATTTTCTCTTTTCAAAACATCTAGAGTCTGATTTACATGCTTTAAATGTTCTTCCCGTGTTTTACTAAAACAAGAATGTCATATAAATATACAATTACAAAATCATCAATAAAAGGCCTGAATACATCATTCATAACTCTCGTGAAAGTGGCAGGAGCATTAGTTAAGCCAAAAGGCATAACTAGCCAATCATACAGCCCTTGCTTTGTTTTGAAACCAATCTTCCATGCATCTTGCTCTGTTACTCTGACCTTATGATAGCCACTACGCAAGTCCAACTTGGAAAAGTAAACAGTTTCTTTTAGTTGATCTAATAGATCATCAATGTGAGGGAGAGGATATTGATTCTTGATCGTTATTTTATTCAGTGCTCAGTAATCAATGCACATCCTCCACAAGCCATTTTTCTTTCTCACCAACACAATTGGAGATCCACATGGTGATGTGCTTGGCCTTATGAACCCTTTGTCGAGCAGCTCCTATACCTGATTCTTGATCTTTGCATTATCTAAAGTGGATAACCTGTACATTACGATGTTAGGCAATGGAGCATCTTGCTGCAAATGAATATCATGTACTATTTCCCTTTTTGGTGGTAGGCCTTTAGGTTCTTGAAACAGGATATCATATTCTCAAACAAATTTTTCTAAATCAGCTTTCAGTTTAGCATAACATCCTTCAAATGCATTGGTTTTATCAGGGGTCTTTTCCTTTACAACCATTAGTAAAAATTGCTTGCATGAATTTACAATTCTTTTCATCTTCCCTGGGTTTATGAGAGTGTAGTTAATTTTCAACTGATGAACTCTTACAATATATTCTATTCCATCTTTTGTGAGTTGATACTTATTTTCAGTTCTATAGAAAATGGCTTTTCTATCATACAAGTAAGGACTTCCTAAAAGAATACCACATATATCCAAGGGAACTATATCTAACTCAACCTCATCTACAAAACTTGACCTAATAGCAAACCTAAGTTTGCATTGTCTAGTCACTTGTCGCTTTGCTTTATCACATACCCAACCTAATGGATATGGCTTCTTATGAGGTGTTGTTAGTAAGCCCAACTTCTTTACAATTGTTTCAAAAATCAAGTTTACTTGTGAACCACTATCAAATAAAGTATCAATCTTTTGATGCTTGGAAATAACTCTAATATGAAAAAGATCATGTCTTCTCCTCTCATTGTCTTCATTATCAATAGATTGAGTATAATTACTAGTAGATGCTTCAGAATTTTTACCTTTTATACCTGTGGATGTGATTGTTGTTTCATCCCCTGAGTGTAACCCCAATTTTTTCTGAATAGCAGTAGCAACCTTCTTCTTCTTACCACCAAACTTCTTGGGTTTCAGCTCCGGATGCAAAGACCAGCAGTGTTCATCATCATTCCCATCCTTCTTGTAGTGAGTGCATGAAGGTTTGTCTTTCTGTATAGTTTTTGTCTTCCTCTCCTTCCATTTTTTCTTCTTCTTTTCCTTGTTCTTGCTTGAAGTGGGTTTTGATGATCCCCCAATCTCTGGGTTCACATTCTTTCCTCTAGCCTCTAGATGTGTAGCCTGAAAAGATACCTCATCTATGCTAGTAGGGTTAAACATGAGAATGGTGTGCCTCAAATAGCTATGTAGACCACCTATATACTTCAATAGAGTTTCAGATGAGTCTAGAGAAATGCCTAGAATTAAAACTCTTTTTCTAAATTCCTGTCTATAGCTTTGTACACTTTGCCCTTTTAGCTGGTGAAGAGTTTGCCAACTCATCAATGCTTGCTACATATAAGCTAGTGGATAGAATTGTTTTTTAATGGCAGAAACAAATTCATTCCAGGTAGAAAAAATTTCACCATGCTTCTTCAAATCAGCTTGTGTCTTGCCTTCCCATCACACTAGGGCAGTTCCTCTAAGACGAAGGCTAGCCAGCTGAATCTTTCTCCTTTCTGAATTGATGTTTTGTACCCTGCAATATACATCAATCTGCCTAATCCAGTTATCTAGCTTTTTTGCATTTAATTCACCATCATAAATTGGTAAGTCAAATTTAACATCTAATTTAATCACAGCAGCTTTCTTCTTTTTCTTTTCAGGGATAGTTTTATGTGAAGAAGATGATGAGGATGGTGATGATGGAGTAGATGGTGGAGAGGGATTCTCTTCTTTCTTTTTTCCTTCTAGATGGCCATCTAGAAGAGGTTCCTCTGCTCCTTTTTCTGTTTGAGATGTTGAAGTGCTTTCACCTCTGCCTTTCTTAAATTCCCTATACATCTCTTCCACCATGGCTCTCATGGTCATGAAATTGTCCATGAACTGAGAGTCTGATTCTGATGAGGTTTGTTCTGCCATCCTCCTCTTAGGATAGACTCTTCCAATTTCTAGATTAGCGTTGACAAGTTCTCCTTCTCCTAGTTTGAGCTTTGACCTAGTTAGCATTCAACAATCTAGCACAAGCTTGTCTAACCTTAGCAAACCTAAAGCTCTGATACCACTTGATCTTATATATGATCTTAGAAAATTATTGAGGTATTACAGACTCATGTGCATGGATATGCCTATGATATTTTGTCCAATGGATCAATAAGATTGTGAAATACATAGACAATGAAGCAGTAAAAGAAACATAATAAACAACACACATAAACACAGCAAGTTTAATAAGGAGTCCACCCACCACTCTTCGGCTACGTCTCCTAGTCCAGCCTTCAGTGGTGACCTCTCTATTATGTCTTCAAAACAGAGTTTTACAACAGTGAGCTCAATTTGAGCCTCAGACAACAGATACAAAACAATAAGGCTTTACTTGGATCCCCCAAGTCTCTTCTAAGTACACGGACTCTCCTCACTGACTCTCAGTCTCTGTTGCTCTGTCTGAACACTGCTTGTTCATGTTTGCTCTTTATCTGTGGATTTAAATCCACTCAGCATTTTATGTTCATTTCACCTTCTCGAGTTCTCTAGCTTCTTGGCCTCTATCCACTTCAAATCCCCCTCTGAACGTTAGCAATCATTGCTAAATGCTTTCAGGGATGGTGGCCACCTATACTGTAACGGAATGGTCATTGGGCCTTTGAAATCCTTCGAAATCACTGTTTTGTGTTTATACAGAGAAATATGTTCAAACATAGGAAAATTCCGCCAAACATTGTTTATCAGACTTCAAATATTATGAATCCGCCTTATAACTCCTATCGGGTCCGCCTATATAATTGCATCGCATTTCCACTGTTGATCTGGGAGATCCAGATCCAATGGCTATGGTTCATTTTGGGCAGCCCTTTTGTACGGGGGTTAACCACCCGATAAGGGTGGTTTTCTCTCTCCTTAGCCTAGACACATGGCAATCATTGTATGGGATCGGGCGGAGCCCTACCCAAACCACTTACTGCCCACGGCCTACCCAAAATCCTACATGTTTCCTTTGTATAAAAAAATACATTAAACACTGAAATCCTGCTCATATCTGACTTGAAATAGTATTCAACAACATTAATAAACCCTTTTGGGTTCGTAATATCGCATCGGCATTTTATCCCTTGTATTTCATTTGTTTAACGAAAATATGATTTATACTGAAAAAACTTTGTTTCCGAACTTGAAATATTATCAAATATCATCCATAGTTTTATCGGGTCCTTCTATCACTGTCATCGTTATTATCGGCCCTGATCCATTGAAATGTGTCGATGCGATATGGTGATGCAATTGATCACAACCGCATATCGCACGTACCCCGGGACATTGTAAGTGATCCTTTGCATTTGTCGATAGTGATATTATGATGCAACTGGGGCCATCGATTTGTGTGCTTGATCTATGGTCCTCGTTGACACCGCTTATCGTTGTTGCATATTCCTTGTTGTCTCCGCCGATAGCCTCCCTTTGCCACCACCGATTGTGATTCGCCGATCGGATCTAGACCGTTGATCAGTCAGATCTGATGGATCCTATTCAAATTTGTTTTAAACTGTCGATACTCTGTTTTTCAAGGATTTCTCTATGTTTTTGCCTCCCAATAGTGTTATTCGCCTTCTTTAAAGGTTTTTCTTTGGCGACAGTTTTGAGTGTTTAGAATATTTTGAAGACTTAGAGGGTTTTTCTAGGATCCATTTGGATCAGTAACTTAGAATAATTATGAAAATGAGAACTGAATCTCAGACAATATGTTGCTCAACACAAAAACTACTATTTGTGACTCTTGGAGAAGTTAAAGATAATATGTTGATCTCTCACATAAACTACCATCTGTAACTTAGAAAGGAAGGTGGAAACTTCAAGTATAGGATCGCTCTTTTAAGGAATTTTAACTTGATCTACATAATAAAATAAAGAATTGTAGCTTCATTACTATACTTGAAAGAAGAAAACATAAGGTGACACATAGTAGAGAATGTTACAAAATTATACCCAACAATTCGTGGAAACTTATGATTCTTTCATTAATCAACAATTATGTCAGGAATACAGTGGTCTAGTCTCTGGGTTCTCCAAAATTCCAACCCTTTCTTAGTAAATTTTCCTCTTTTTATACATTGTGGAACAGTTATTAATCTTTGAAACTACCCAAATTGTTTAACTGCTTCTCTAACTATATGAAGTAAAAACTATTACAGGATTTTACAGAGGGTAAAAGACACCTCGAAGAACATGAAATAACAGGAAAATAACTGAATTCAGAAGGAGATGATAACTGTTGGCTTGCTCTGTTAACCTCCTCTTGTAAATGCCCTAATGATGCTTAATATGTTTAGCTGTAATGAAATGCATTTAGCTTGTGTAATCCTCAGCTTACATTGGCATTTTGATTGGCCAAAACACAAATAAAACATACCCGACTGTCTTCCCCTTCAGATTCAGCTCTACCTGATTTTCCACTTTACACATCGAAATTAACACGAACTTTTGATTAATATGGGACTTAAAAGAGTTAATCTTGCTTTATAAACCTGTCAAATCTGTCCATTCAATGCTCCATTGACTTCCATCGCAAATCTCAATTGGCCCAATCTATCACTACAAACTTAACTTTACGCACCCTTAAGCCACATAACTATGGTAGTGTTGGACTTATGCATAAATCCTTCATATTTGTGCTTTTCCATTATATACCTTTTATAATGAAAATATGCCATAAAACATGATTTTTCCACTTTTAATATGGGCTCCGCACAACTATCAAGGCATACCTTTTCCACCGATATATACCCACCGTAGATCTGCACTTTTCAGATTAGACGGTCTATAAAGATTTAGAGTGGGACATAAGCCCGGATAATACCCGCCCAAAATGGGTGGTTTTCTCTCTCCACACACTTGCTACATGTCGAATGATAAGTAGGATCAAGTGAGCTCCAATAAAAACCATTTACCATTTTTTCTCCACTCGAAATCTGCCTTTTCGTATGCCTCGCGGAACCATTGGGGCTTATAAATCATAATATATATATGCTTCAAGTCCGACCTTTCTATTATAATCCTTTATAATAGAAATAAATATAAAATTGCGTAAACAAAATATATATGAAGGGATTTTGATATAGCAGACTCGCCAAGACTTTACAATAAAACATATATATTTTGAGTCCTCCTTCACAAGTCTAATCTGCGAAACCCAACATACATAGCTCAGCAGTGTGGCAGAACCGGCGGGACTTAAAACCACGATGTATATACCTTTTGGGTTCGCCTATCGTGAATAGCAATCAGCAATCGGTGAGTGAACGAACATATGTATTCAGCGCTTTATAGACCCGTCGGGCTTTTAAATATAATATATATATTTCGGGTCCGGCTCGCGATCGCAAATCACAATCAGCGCTATCAGCGGAACCAATCATAGATATCATTGTGGACCCGCCGAACTTTATAAAATGAAACTTGTAGTATTTCGAGTCCGGTTTTAACCCTTTAATACTTGCTTCTTTTGCGAATATGATATATCACTTTGTTTCTTTTGTGTTTTGATTCCAATATACAATTTATTACATCTCCCTCTTGCCTTATTTTTTCAAAATATTTTCCAAGTGATTTTTTGAATGAAACAAAAAGATACATGTTACAACATCTGGCTCCACCTAGGGATAGTGCTTTTGGCACAAAAGCACTAAGAACCACAAATTAGTGCCTTCACTTCGAGCATCGAGTCATATATTGCTTCACATAAACTGAAATGTTATGGCATTTGTACACTGATTTCACTCTGGTATTTACAATGAAATGATGCTTATTCTTTAGAACTGGAAGTAATGCTTTAAGTATTGCCCATTAACAGGAAGTTGTAGAGTTTCACCATCAAGATTCTCAAGAATGAAGGTATTATTGGATCTTACTTCAGATATTCTAAAAGTGCCATACCAGAGAGGATCAAACTTCCCATGTTTACCCTTATCTTCTCTTCTTGTATCCCATCTCAATACTAGATCTGCAACTTTAAAATCAATTTCCTTGGCTTTTCTGTCAAAAATATTTTTCACTTGGATTGATACATAATCAAGTTGTCTCTTACCTTGTCCCTGTTCTCACTTATCTCCACCACTTTGTTCATTCTTCTTACCAAAGCATTTGGTTCTTCTTTCACCTCCTAAATCATTGCAATCACTGGCTTCACAAATTGACTTGGAAACAGAGCTCGAGTTCCATATACTAATTGAAAAGGTGATTTCCCTGTAGATCTTCTTGTATTTACTCTAGCAACCCACAGAGCAAACTTTAACTTAGAATCCCAATCTCTTTGATTTTCTGCAATGGTTTTCTTAAGGATCTCCATCAAGGTTTTGTTAGTAGATTCAACTAATCCATTTCCCTCAGGATGGTAAGTTGTTGAATGGGACAAAATAACATTATACTTGTGGAAAAAAGCAATGAACTTACTTGAATTGAAGCCTTGAGCATTGTCTGCCATAATTTTAATGGGGCATCCAAATCTGCTGAAAATATTTTCCTCCAGGAACTTCATTACTATCTAATCATTTTCTCTCTTAGTAGGAATTGCCTCTACCCATTTGGTGAAGTAATAAATTGCTGTGATAACCCACTATGTTGTCTGCTTGAAGGTGGATTGATTTCTCCAACGAAGTCCAATCCCCATTGTCTAAATGGCTCCTCTATGAAAACTAGAATTAAAGGTAAAGGAGCTAATATCTTTTTCTCACAAAAAGCTAACACTTTTGACACCTTCTAACAAACTTATATGTATCACCAAATAAAGTAGGCCAATAAATTCCAGCCTGAAGGATCTTATGTGCAATTACTTTCCAACTGTAATGTCCTCCACAAAACCCCTCATGATAATCTTTTATTGTTTCTGTAAATTCATCTTCTTTTAAACATAGAAATAAAATTCCAACAGGATCCTTCTAGTACAATCTGCCTTCCACAATCATGTATGGTTGTGCCTTGATCTTTAGTTCCCTATACTTTGTTCTATCTAAGGATTGGGGACAAGAAAGAAAGCACAAATAATAAATTATATGCTTATACCATTCTGAACACAAAAATTTATACCTGATCTTCATACCTGGATCTTGCTCTCCTTCACTTTCTTCAACTGCTTTTTCATCCACAAGTGCCAACAAGTTAATTCCCGATGCGTAAAAGTTTGATTCTATCAACATTTTTGCAATCCTTGTCCTTTCACCAACTTTGTGGGTTTTATGTCCAAATCATGTTCTTGGATCTTGGCAATCCACTTTCCTCTTCTGCCTTCTACATCTCCCTTTAGTAATAAATCTTTCACTACAACATTTGGCACATAAGAAATTATTTGGTACTGCAGCGCATAAGCTCTAAAAGCTTTGAGGGCTTTTACCAAAGCATACACCTATTTCTCAAGAATATTATATTTCAGCTCAAAATCCATAAGAATCTTACTGGAGAATGCAATTGGTTGCTCTCTCTCTTCATCATTCTTCTGCAGTAAGACAACAAATATTGAACTTGATGATGCAAATGAAAAAACTTGGAAAGGATTTTAGTAATCAAGGTTGATTAAGATTGGAGCTACCTGTAATGCCTCTTTAATCCTGGAAAATGATTCTCTAGCTTCTTTGGTCCAATTCACTTCGTTCTCCTTCTTTGGCATATTAGTGATTTATTTTACAATTTCTGCATAGTTGGATACAAATCTTCTCAGGAAGTTTATCTTTCCCAGAAACTTTTGAATATCCATTTTACTCCTAGGCAATGGTATTTTCTGCATAGCTTGTACTCTGGCTAGATCTATCTTCACTCCTTCTCTGGAAACAATGTGTCCCACTAGTTTTCCTTCTTCCAAAGAAAAAATGGATTTCTTGGGATTTAAGGAAAGTCCAAATCTTCTACATTTATCAAAAGTTATTTTCAAATGATCCAAATGTTCTTCATCAAACTTTGAGATAACAGTAATATCATTCAAATATATTACTACAAACTTATCTCCGACAAAAGCAATGTCCATATCCCTTTGAAATGTATCACCTGAATTCATCAATCTGAAAGGCATTCTGCCATACATAAATGTTCCCCAGGGAGTTGTGAACATTGTTTTCTTCTTATCCTTCTTATCCACAGCCACATGGTTGTAACGAGAAAATCCATCTAACATTGACATTCTAAAAGATCCTGTTACCTTTTACAACACATGATCCATCTTAGGAAATGGATAGTTATCTTTCAAAGAAGCCCTGTTGAGATTTTTGAAGTCCACACACAACCTTATTTCTCCATTTTTCTTTCTCACAGGTACTAAATTAGCCACCCAGTCAGAATGCTTGAGTGGGACTATTTTTTTGGCATCAAGCAACTTCTTGACCTCCTTTTCAATTGATGGTACAAGCAAAGGATTTATCTGTCTAAGCTTCTGTTTGTAGGGTTTAATTCCCTCCTTCAAAGGAATCTTATGCTGAATAATATTTACATCATAGGCTTTGAGATCTTCATAGGACCACGCAAAGACATGAACATAATTCTTGAAAAGTTTAATATATTAAGGAATTTAGACTTCTGTGATCCATAATTTTGTTAAGAGAATAAATTCGGCAAAATCACATAAAAAACCATTTGAATGGTTTTTTATGTGATTTTGCCGAATTTATTCTCTTAACAAGTTTAATATATATCTCTTGAAAATTAGGTGAAACTCCACCATATAATTTAACTAACCTAGGATTCTCCTAAGTTCCAATGTTGTGATCCTGAATACGTTCATCCTGTGAAATTTTTCCTGAGCCCGCAGCCACATCATTAGAATTAAAAAGCCTTTCTAGAGGGACAAGTCCCTTTGATAGAATATTATCTTTCAATTGAAAGATCTTCTGATTTGCTATTGAATCTTTTAAACCACTGGCTTTTGCAATTTCTATTGTCTCTTCTTCATCCTGATCAATTTCTATGCCCTAGAATTCTTCAACCATAGTCAAAAACTCCTTAATCTGTTGGTCATCCTCAAAACTTACCAGTTCTTAACATTATCAGGAATAGAAGGTTTGTGTCTCATTTCTACCTCATATCTTAGTCTTGGATTAATAGGAGGCTTGAAAGTACTAGCAGCCACTGCCAATGAATCTACCAATCTATTCTCATCTCTTGGAATGAATTGAATGTTAAAAGCTTCAAAAAAGTTCTCAATCAAATCCCATACCTCATTTCCATATGCCCGGAGCCTAGGATGCTTTATTTGGCAGTGATCTTTTATCTGCTTAATAATTAGCTTTGTATCTCCAAAAGCAGAAATTGATTTAACTCCCATCTATTTAGCTTTTTGTAGAGCAATAACCAAGGGCTCATATTTTGCCACATTATTTGTTGCCTCAAACTCTAATTTAAAAGAAAAAGGAAACATATTACCTCCAGGTGCAATTGGAAGAAAACCAGCACCTATTCCCTCCTTGGAATAAGAAGAAGCATTTCCACACTTCTTCCATTTGTAGCTATGTAATCACATTGGTTGAAGCAAGCTGCTACTAATTATCTTCAGCCAGCTCTGCATTATCATGCAATGTGAAACAAGAAAAATCATCCTTCTCCTGACTATATACAGGTGAATTTCTTGCTCCATTTTTTGTAATTGTTTTTACAAACCTAGTTTCTTTGTACAATCTCCTCTCCTTCCCACCAAAAATTGGTATAACAGCATATGTAAAATCTAGTTTCAAAACACGTCCCAATTTAGCCCCCCCAGGACCTAGATAGAAGCATTCCAAGTCTAGCAGGAATATTTGCTAATACGACATCCATGACCAAGCTTCTAGTTGGAATTTGGGCTAGTGACACTGCCAGATCCTTAATAACCCCCAGACACTTGACCTTATTCGAATCAAAAGAATACAAATCCTTATAAGGTTTGGTTACTTGTAGATTTAGATGCATCATCACTGACAGAGGCATAAGATTATGTGAAGCTCCCAAATCAAACATACAATTATGTAAGAGGAAATCATGAACCAATAGGGAAATATAAAAAGGAGGTATTGAAGAATCTAATTCCTCCACACGTGGACAAAAAACCACTACTGGTTTATCTTCCTGCAGATTTACAGTGTCATTTATACTCTCACTTTCGTTTAAATTAATAAACTCGGCAATATCCTTTTAATAAGTAGGTGTTTTTTTCAATTCTGTAAGGGGAACTTGTATTCTTACCTTTTCCAACTCCTTAGTAATACTAAATAAGTGACCCTATTTAGCAGTCTTTTCATTCTCATCTTCACCTTTCTTCATGACTGGAATTACTTGAGGAATTGAAACAAGTTTCTCCAAAGGAATTTTCCCAATTTGATCTTGAGAAGACTCACCTCAAAGTATCTGTCTTGCTATTTGCATTATGTTGCTCCTTTCCTTTATTTACTTGTTTTACAGACTGAGATTCTTAAGAAGTTGCCTTTGGTAAGGAAGTTGAAATTTGTTGCTCACTTTCATTTTCTTGATTTCTTGATCTCTTCCTAGATCTCAGGTCATATTTCTTATGTAGTTCAGCCTGCATAAAATCAGAGAATTGTTTCCACTATTCATCAGTTTCATTTTCATCATGAATAGCATCTGCTTCATCATACATATACTCTTCTCCTTCAATGCCAAGTTCATCTTCATCTACTGCATATAATGTAGAAATTTGATCTTCAGGTTGTTCTTCACCAGGATCTACTTCTATATATAATGGTGCTTGAATTTGATTTTGATCTTTCCTTTCCTTTTGCAAGATTTGCAAAGGTTGTCTTTTGTATTGGGGATTAAAGTTCTTATTATACTGTGTTTGTCTCTGAGAGTTCTTATTTTCTAACTGTAACCTATTTAACTTATTTAACAAATTTTTAATTACATTACACATATCCTCCAATGATTGAATTTGAGAGGATTCTATCTTTGCCTTTCCCTTGTCTTGGGTAGGTTGTGTCTCTAGTGCTTTTCCTATAGCCACCAAATTTGCTTCTATCTCGAAATCATCCGTTTGGATTTGATCAAGGGTTGGAGCTCTTCTTTCCCTTAATGTGAATCCAAAATTTGATTCAAATGCCCATGCAAAAGTTATTTTTGCACCAGCAGGAGGAGGCTTAATCTCTGTTGGGAGACTATTGTACAATTTGTTAAATCTTATGACAAATTCGGCCATAGTTTCATCGCAATTCTTCTTTATGGAATTAAACTCTGTTAATAAATACCCATGGTCTTTTTTTTCTCCCCATCTCTGAATAAACACACG
Source organism: Pinus taeda (assembly GCA_000404065.3). NCBI lineage: Eukaryota > Viridiplantae > Streptophyta > Pinopsida > Pinales > Pinaceae > Pinus > Pinus taeda. The sequence goes on along the minus strand of APFE030411781.1, from coordinate 176,851 downwards.
TTCCATCTCTTTCCAAGAAGGAATGGTATTATTGGGAAGTCCTTTGAACCATTTCCTTGCTTTTCCATACAAGGACTAAACAAAGAGTCCTAGAACAACATCTAAATGTTCAACATTTAGGATTTCTACAAAATACAAAATACTACTACATGATTCTCTATTGTCTGTTCATCTTCTCCTGAAAAACGAGGAAGATTTTTGAGGTACTCATGTGGCATTTGATTGAACGGTTGTGGTCATTGAAGAGGTGCATACCTATTCACTATGAATGCAAGTGCTGCCATATTTATTGAACTTTGATTACCAACAGACGTGGAACCTGATTGAGAGGTAAATGGAATGTGCAAAGGAGGTGTTGCACCTTAAGAAAACAATTTCTTGGCTATAGGTAAATTGTGCTTAAGACATTATTAAATATTACTTTATTGTCACTTATTTGTCACTTTATTGCTTGTTGTGTCTTCAAATGAAGGACCTGGGGAACTTGGTCTTTAACCCTTAATACATGTATGACCAAAACATCTCATAATGCCATTTGTTGCTAGATATAAATGATGAATGAAGAATGCTTGAAGGGGAAGTTAAAGATAATATGTTAATATTTCACAGAAACTACTATCTGTAACTTAGAAGAATTATGATATTGAGAACTGAATCATAGGCAATATGTTGTTTAACACAGAAACTACTATCTGTGACGCTTGGAGAAGTTAAATATAATATGTCGGTCTTTCACAGAAACTATTATCTATAACTTAGAAAGGAAGGTGAAAACTTCAAGTATAGGAGCACTCTTTTAAGAAATTTTAACTTTATCTACATAAGCAAATAAAGGCCTGCAGCTTCATTACTAGGCTTGAAAGAAGAAAAAATAACATGGCACATGACAGAGAAGGTTACAAAATTATACCCAACAACTCATGGAAACTTATGATTCTTTCATTAATCAATAATGATATCAAAATACAGTGGCCTAGCCTCCAGGCTCTCTAAAATTCCAACCACCAACCCTTTCTTTGTAAATTTTCCTCCTTTTATACATTTGTGAAACAGTTGATGATCTCTAAAATTGTCAAACTACTAAATTGTTCCCCTTACTATCTGAATTAAAAACTATTACAAAAATTTACAGAGGTTAAAATACACCTCAAAGAACATGAAATAACAGGAAAATAATTGAACTTCGAAGATGACATTAACTGTTGGCTTGCTTTGTTAATCGATCGTTGGGTTCTTCTGTAAATGCTTAAATAATGATTAATCCATTTCAGTCGTGATAAACCGTGTTAGCCCTACTTAAATATGGACATAGGTATGTATTAGGCATTTTGATTGGCCAAAACACCAAGAAATTCGACCAACTGTCTTTTTCTTCAAATTTGGCTTTAACATTGATTTTTTCGTTTACACAAGAAAATCAACGCAAAACACGCAAAGCGGAATTGAAAGGAATTAACCCAATTTAATAAATCTATCGGATCTACCTATTCAGCGCTCTGTTGACTTCCCATTATAAATCACAATTAGCAATATCAAACATCGTATTGACCCAATCCTTAACAAAACCGTGATATAACATATGTGTCAGAGTTATAAAACATAATGTATAGACTATTGAGTCCAGAAACTTTATCGCAAATCACAATCGATGATTGAACTAACACCCATTGCTCCGCGGACCCGTCAGGGCTTATAAAACATAACATATATGTTTCGGGTCCATCTATCACAAATTACAATCGGCAAAACTCAACCTGTATATATATAAGGCGCTCTATTATACAGCGAACCCGCCGGAACTTTACAACGTATATATATATATATATATATATATATATATATATTATATATATATATATATATATATATATATATATAATATATATATATAATATATATATATATATATATATATATATATATAATATATATATGTTTCGGGTCCGGCCATCGCATATCACAATCGGTGGTACCCAATGTTCATAGTTTTGCGATGCAGTGAACCCGACGAACTTTATAAAGCATAATATATATATTTCAGGTCCGGGCCTTTAACTTTAACACTTGTTTCCTTTGTAAATCTGATATATTTATGCTTTGCAATATATATATATATACATCCATATAACCATTGGCTTAATCCTTGGCTATACTAGGGCCGATTCTTTTATTTTTACTTGTTCCTTTACAAAGAAAACATACCCAATATACCATTATTACTCCTTCCTCTTGCTTTTATCTATTTTTGCAATATTTTCAAGTTATTGTATGAAAAATGAATACTACAAGCACCAAAAATGCATGCTACAACATCTGGCTCCACCTGAGGATAGTGCTTTTGCCACAGAAGCACTAAGAACCGTAGATTAGTGCCTTATCCATTAGGCATGGAGTCATATATTTATTTTCCAAACTTAACTATGTGAAAATTGTATACAGTGATCCCACACCGATATCTACAATGATAAGATGCTTGCACTTTGATAGAAAATATTGAGATTCGTAGATCAGAAGCCTTATTTGACCATGGAGTCCAAAACTCTGAAAACCCTAAAATTTGACAAACTAGAACCTGACAATCTTGAAGTCTGAAGCTTCTGCAAACCAGTTTCCAACTGGGAAGGTCACCCTTATTCATCAACTAATGATTAAACTGAAGAACCGCAACTGAAAACCAAATGCTCAACACTTGAGCTTATTTATATACAAGTTCCTACATGTGTACATGATTGATCTCAATCAGGGGAATTCAATCTTCCAATGATACCATATTAGCATTTGAGTGCATAATCTTGAACCATTTTGCCAATGAATCTTGAAAATGCAATTCATCCTAAAAAAAAAAAAAAAAAATATGCATAAAGGCAGCGCACAACAAGAGTTAGGAATATATCCACAAGGTATGTGTAGACTGTTGATAAATTCTTCCATGTAATCTGCCACAGGAGCTTCAAAAGTATAAGAAAAAATATAGTCCTGATCAGCTCCAAAAAGGAAATTCTCTATGTATGAAGGTTTCTGCTCAATTAAACCTTTTGTTGGGATAATATGTTCAACAGAACTATCAGCAACATCTTTAAGAAAATCATCTATGTCACTTTCATGTCTCCACTTTTCATCTTAAAACTTTATTTGAAAATAATTTGTATTTATAACCTCAGGAAGAAAAAGATTTTTTTTCTCAGTACTATACGACATATGATCAGCTTCAAATAGATTATTTACCTCTGATCCATGGGCATCATTATGTTCCTCAATGCACTAATATACAATCTCTTTATCAGCTTCCTTTTACATGAGATAGCCTCTTTTGCTATGATAAATGGCTCAATATATTTTTGTCCAATATATCCCTCTTGCTAGTTTCTTCCTGTATGTTCAACACCAAACTGATGAACTTGAAGGGCTTCATCTTGATCCCCATTGAAACCATTTTCGTTATATATGGGAGGATCATCAAATTTAACAAAATAGGAACTCTGGGATTTATTTGCAACTCAATCATTTCTTCCTCTTCTCGGCTATTGAGCAGAGACTCTTGATGCATGTTCGAACTTTCCTCCATTTGAATACTCTCTTGATGTGCTTGGAACAAATTCAACCAATTATTTGCTTTGGATATCATTAAGGAGAAATGTTTTATAAACTTTTCCACTTCATTTTGAGAAAATGATGCTCGATCTAATTGGGACATTGTTAACCAATTCTCTGCTTGGGAGATTATTGAAGGGCATGCTTTATAAATTTCTCTACATCATTTTGAGAAAATGATAGTTCCTCACTTTCAAAGACTTGCTCATAGTTAATCTGGCTATAATCTCTCTGAATGTTTGATATATTATCAACAAGATCAGCAGTTTCATCAACAGGATCATCTTGAGCTTTTAAAGTTTCTTTAGAATCATAATATTCACAACAACCTTCAAAAAGAAACCTGTGTGGATAATAAATTCTACAAGAAGAATTGAATGCTAAATGACAATATTTCAAGGATGAAATGCTTGAACGAGGCAGAGACCTGAACCAATCCCTAGCTTCTTGGTCCAAAGAAAACATGAACAACCTCATCTTAACATCTTCACGAATGATGCCCTATTTATCCATGCATTCATGAAACTCTTGGATATGTTGAGCTGGATCTTCATATTCCTTTCTACTAAATTTTGGAAGATACTCATCCCGGACATAAAATGCAGGCATATCATGAGGATAGTCGGTGATCCCAGTAAAATCAAATGGATCAAATTTATGGACTAAGAATGCAGGCAGAGCCATTAAAACCTAGAAAAGAAAACTTCAAAGTGCAGTGGAGTCACCAATCAATGTGGTAAGTGAAAATCACAGGTGTGAATGTACTACCAACTGCTGAAACTTGTCACTCCCAAGAATCAGCTTCAAACTTAATGAACCTACGAGAAAGTGTTCTTATTCAATTATTTTTCAGGTTGTGGTCTCTGTTACTATGGAGTTGCTTTTTATTGCTTTTATTCAAAATAGCCAAGCATTTCCTCCTCACTGAACAACTAGAGGAAAATATTAAAAACCCAGGGAAAATTGTTCTTGTCTTCTCTCCTCGACAACGGCGCCAATTAATGTTGTACCTTAAGAAACCAATTTCCTGGTTGTAGGGAAATTGTGCTTAAGACATTAATAAATATTATTTTTCTGTCACTTATTTGTCACTTTATTGTTTTTTTTGCCTTCAAATGAAGGACCCGGATAACTTGGTCTTTAACCCTTAATACATGTATGACCAGAATATCTCAGAATGTCATTTGTTGCTAGATATAAATGATGAAATTAATAATGCTTGAAGGAGAAGTTAAAGATAATATGTTGATCTTTCATAGAAACTACTATCTATAACTTAGAAGAATTATGAAATTGAAAATTGAATCATAGACAATATGCTGCTTAACACAAAAACTATTATCTGTGACTCTTGGAGAAGTTAAAGATAATATGCTGGTCCTTCACAGAAACTATTATCTATAACTTAGAAAGGAAAGTGAAAACTTCAAGTATAGGAGTGCTCTTTTAAGGAATTTTAACTTTATCTACATAAGCAGATAAAGACTTGCAGCTTCATTACTAGACTTGAAAGAAGAAAACATAACATGGCACATGACCTAGTCTCTAGGTTCTCCAAAATTCCAACCACCAACCCTTTCTATATAAATTTTCCTCCTTTTATACATTTGTGAAATAGTTTTTGATCTCTGAAACTATCAAACTATTAAATTGTTTCCCTAACTATCTGAATTAAAAACTATTACAGAATTTTACAGAGGTTAAAAGACACCTCAAAGAACATGAAATAACAGGAAAATAACTAAACTTCGAAGATAACATTAACTGTTGGCTTGCGCTGTTAATTGGTCGTTGGGTTCTTCTATATATGCTTAAATAATTATTAATCCATTTTATTTGTGATAAATTGTGTTAGTCGTGCTTAAATCTGGACTTACATATGTATTAGGCATGTTGATTGGCCAAAACACCAAGAAATTCGACCAACTACCTTTTTCTTCAAATTTGGCTTTAACACTAATTTTTTCCTTTACACGACAAAATCAATGCAAAACATGCAAAGCGGAACTAAAAGGAATTAACCCAATTTAATAAATCTATTGGATCCGCCTGTTTAGTGCTCCATTGACTTCCCATTATAAATCGCAATTAGCACTATCAAACATTGTATTGACCCAATCCTTAACAAAACTGTGACATAACGGACGTGTCAGAGTTATAAAACATAATGTATAGACTATCGAGTCTGGAAACTTTATCGCAAACCACAATCGGCGATTGAACTAACACCCATTGCTCCACAGTCCCGTCGGGGCTTTTAAATATAATATATATATTTCGGGTCCAGCCCGCAATCGCAAATCACAATCGGCATAGCCATATACATATATATTAAGTGTTATGCGATATCACGGACCCGTTGGGGCTTATAAAACATAACATATATATGTTTCGGGTCCGCCTATCGCAAATTGTAATCGGCAGAACCCAACATGTATAGATATAAGGCACTTTGTTATATCACAGACCCGCTGGAACTTTACAACGTAAATATATATATATTATATATATATATATATATATATATATATATATATATATATATATATATATATATATATAGGTCCGGGCATTGCATATGCAATCGGCAGTACCCAACATTCATAGTTCTAAGTGCAGCAAACCGATGAACTTTATAAAGGCATAATAATATATATTTCAAGTCCAGGCCTTTACTTTTAACACTTGTTTCCTTTGAAAAAATAATATTATGCTTTGTGATATATATATATATATATATATATAACCATTGGCTTAATCCTTGGCTATACCGAGGCCGATTCTTTTATTTTTACTTGTTCCTTTACAAAGATAACATACCCGATATACCATTATTACTCCTTCCTCTTGCTTTTATCTATTTTTGAAATATTTTCAAGTTCTTGTATGAAAAATGAATACTAAAATGCATGTTACAACAAGAGGTAATGTGGTTATTGGTTCAGGTTGAATAATTATAATAGGTAAATGAAAAGTAATAGACTCAAAAGATTTGTCTTGACAGCTAGGTTCCTGAAATGAAAATGATGAAAAAGATGACTCTCTATCAAATGAATGTTCAGATAAGTTGTTTCTTGATGCAGACAATGTAGGAATTGGTGTAATTGGGATTTTAGACTTCCTAACCCTCCTTGAAACCAGCCTTTTAGGATATGAAAGAGCTTGAACCTTCTATTGTGAAGTGTCTAATCTTGTATGGGGTCTTCTTGAAGCCAGAGTTATTGTTTTGATTCAAAACAGCCAAATATTTCCTCCTCACTGAACAACCAGAGGAAAATAGTGAAAACACGGGGAAAAGTGTTCTTGTCTTCTCCCTCTGGCAGCAGCACCAATTAATGTTGTACCTTAAGAAACCAATTTCCTAGCTGTAGAGATTGTGTTGAAGACATTAATAATATTATTTACAGTCACTTGTTTGTCACTTAGATATATGTTGTGTTCTCAAATGAAGGACCTGGAGACTTGGTTTTTTACTCTTAATATATGTATGACCAGGACATCTCAGAATGCCATTTGTTGCTAGATACAAATGATGAATGAAGAATGTTTAAAGGGGAAGTTAAAGACAATATGTTGGTCTTTCACAGAAACTACTATCTGTAACTTAGAAGAATTATGAAAATGAGAACTGAATCACAGAAAATATGCTACTCAACACAAAAACTACTATTTGTGACTCTTGGAGAAGTTAAAGATAATATGTTGATCTTTCACAAAAACTACTATCTGTAACTTAGAAAGGAAGGTGGAAACTTCAAGTATAGGAGTGCTCTTTTAAGGAATTTTAACTTTATCTACATAAGGAAATAAAGGCCTGCAGCTTCATTACTATACTTGAAAGAAGAAAACATAAGATGACACATAACAAAGAAGGTTACAAAATTATACCCAATAATTCATGGAAACTTCTAATTCTTTCATTAATCAACAATTATATCAGGAATACAATGGCCTAGTCTCTGGGTTCTCTAAAGTTCCAACCCTTTCTTAGTAAATTTTCCTCTTTTTATACATTGTGGAACAATTATTAATCTCTGAAACTACCCAAATTATTTAACTGCTTCTCTAACTATATGAAGTAAAAACTATTACAGGATTTTACAGAGGGTAAAAGGCAACTCAAAGAACATGAAATAATAAGAACATAACTGAATTCAGAAGGAGACAATAATTGTTGGTTTGCTATGTTAATCTTCTTCTGTAAATGCCCTAATGATGCTTAATTCGTTTAGCTGTAATGAAATGTGTTTAGCTTGTGTAATCCTGAGCTTACATTGGCATTTTGATTGGCCAAAACACAAAGAAATCATACCTGACTGTCTTCCCCTTCAGATTCGGCTCTAACCCTAATTTTCCACTTTACACAACAAAATTAGCACGAACTTTTGATTAATATGGGACTTAAAAGAGTTAATCTTGCTTTATAAACTTGTCAAATCTGTCCACTCAGCGCTTCGTTGACTTCCATAACAAATCACAATCGGCCCGATATATCACTACAAAATTAACTTTAAGCACCCTTAAGCCGCATAACTATGGTAGTGTTGGAATTATGCATAAATCCTTCATATTTGTGTTTTTCCATTATATACCTTTTATATGTCTTTTCCACCTTTAATACAGGCTCCGCACAACTATTAAGGCATACCTTCTCCGCCGATACATACCCATCATAGATCTGCGCTTTTCAGATTAGACGGTCTATAAAGATTTCAGATGGAACATAAGCCCAGAGAATACCCACCTGAAATGGGTGGTTTTCTCTCTCCACCTGGCTACTACATGTTGAATGATAAGTGGGATCAGGTGAGCTCCAATAAAAACCATTTACCATTTTTTCTCCACCCGAAAACCTGCTTATAGCTTGAAATTTTCCTTTTCGTACGCCTCGCGGAACCATCGAGGCTTATAAGTCATAATATATATACGCTTTGGGTCTAACCTTTCTATTATAATCCTTTATAATATAAATACATATAAAACTGCGTAAACAAAATATACGTGAATGGATTTTGATATAGCAAACCCGCTAGGACTTTATGATAAAACATATATATTTCGGGTCTGCCATCGCAAGTCACAATCGTCGGAACCCAACGTACATAGCTCAGCTGTGTGGCGGACTCGATGGGACTTAAAACCACGATGTATATACCTTTTGGGTCTGGCTATCGTGAATCGCAATCGACAATCAGTGAATGAACCAACATATGTATTTAGTGCTTTACGGACCCGTCGGGCTTTTAAATATAATACATATATTTTGGGTCTGACCCGCGATCACAAATCGCAATCAGTGCTATCAATGGAACCAATCATACATATCATTGCGGACCCGCCAAACTTTATAAGACGCAACTTATAGTATTTTGGGTCCGACTTTAACCCTTTAATACTTGTTTCTTTTGTGAATCTGATATATCAATTTGTTTCTTTTGTGTTTTGATTCTGATATACAATTTATTACATTTCCCTCTTGCCTTATTTTTTCAAAATATTTTCCAAGTGAGTTTTTGAATGAAACAAAAGGATACATGTTACAACACATCCCTCAAGACACTTTACATCATGATTTCATATTTTTTAACATCAGAAGGGGAAAACCCATTTGTAATAAACCCTCACAGACTAACCATTTATACAACACAAATATAATCCAGCAGACCAAGCAATTTGTAATAAAATAACCTAACCAAATATTTAGGGTTATTCCCAAATCATTTTTAAATAGACTCGATCTATAACACTAGGACTCACCTAAGATCCCATTGACAAAATACAATATGGCTTTGGGGTGAGACTAAAGAAAAACTTTGCCAACCATTTGAGAATGGATCGGTGAGACAAAAAACCTCCTAGAATGTAGCTTGTCAATAGAAAAGTAGGTTTACTTAGGTCATTACATATAAGACATAGATCTTCTGAGATTATTTACATCATATACATGCAGAAAGGGTTTACATTATAACATCTTAGAAATCAGGTAGATGTTGATAGTTGAACGACACAGACACATCGACCAGACGTTATCCCTTTTGCGAAAAAAGGGGGTGAACTGCTATGGGTTGTTGACACATAGTGGTCAACAGGAGGTATAGGATTCATTGTTGGGATGATGTCTTGGTTGGGTTGCAGGTCATCGAGTGATTAGGTATTTTCTCAAGTACACAAAAATCATTGTACATCTTATTGTATCGTGGATTGTTGTCCCTGGTTTGGGAATCCACAGTCTTGTCTTATTTCAGTCATTATAGGGTGGCAGGGATGTGCTAGGTAGGTGTATGAAGTCACCTATAGGTTGGATCCTGTGAACACTTCAGGATGGTAGGGTAGTGCTAGGGCGAATTGTGGCTCACTAGGGTGTTGGGGCATCCATTCAGTTGATTACTAAAGAAACCAAGGCGTTGGGGAATCCTTCCAGTGGGAGTTGGAGAAGAATGCTTTTCTAGAATTCTAGGAAGTTGTTGTTTTCATTTCAGTTGGGGTTGAAGATTAAAGAATTTATTAGAAAAGCATTTGGTGGTTTTTGACCCAAAGGGGATTTTCCACTTAAATTATTGTGCATATTGTGTTCTTTTATTTACCGTTATTACTGCATAAACATTAATAATAATTGAAGATTAACTAATGCTTTGAAAAGATTTAAAAGTGCTAATTGCTAAGTAATATTGATTCACCCCCCTCTCAGTATTTCCAACATAATTGGCCCAGGTTCAGGGGAGCATCTGTTATGCTTCCAATAGTGCATTGTTGGCTCATGGTTTCTTAAGAATTTCTTGTTGCATGATGGTGTTTATGATGAGTTCATGATTTTCTCATTGTTTGATCTATATATATATATATATACTACTTTCATTCTGTAAGAATGTTTGGGTTGCTTATGATGCAGTTATATTATTGATTGATGATCCTACTTAATGCACTTGATGAGAAGATGTTGATTCCTACACTATCTTGTCTTACATGTTGAGGATAATCGCGTTGCTATCTATATTATTGCCATCTGATGATTATGTTGCAGATTCCTATATGGTGCATGTTGGTCGCTGATGACTATCATGGTCTTGCTACCTCATTGTTTAGGTCCATGTTTCTCATTATAAGTGTCATATAGGTCTCTTGATGTAAAGTTCATGTAAAGACCCATGTTTTAAATCATTTTAAAATTCAGTCATGTATGGGCTATTGGGATCAAGTCACGTTATGTATGTAATACGATTATTTTTTTACATTGATCTAAAATTTGGGTTCAATATGTAAACCCAATATGTTGGGTGTTTGTTTTAATCATGAGTTATTAGTGATCGGAAATGTCATATTTGATTTGTCATAAAGTATTATACTTTATTGAATATCTTCGGAAAGTTCAACATATGCTCAAGGGGAGCATGGTCAATATGAAGATTTCATGTTTCATATCAGTAGATCAAACTTATAGCAATGAGCACTACAAGGGAAGTACTTCATTCAACCTGGTTCAACACTTTTCCCTTGATGTCAAATGGGGAGAGAAAAGCTTGGTGTTTGGAGAGAGTGTTTGGAAAGAAAACTTGGTGTTTGCATGTATTTGTAGGTGGTGTCCAAACACCAAAGTGGTTGCCATCAAGTCCAAAGGGGGGGATTGTTGGCATTATGGTTAATGTGTTGTCCTTGATGGAAACCTGCTTGATAAAGATATACTTGATGTCAACAATGTGATAATATGATTGTGGAACTAAAGATGATAATTGATACAAATGTTACAAATGATATGGACAAAGAAATGGCAGTTCAGTTAGAGATGAATAACAAAAGTGAAGTTTGAGAAAGTATACATGATTCCTGTGAAGAAGGGTCGCGTACATACACAAGTCTTATGAGTTAAATCCATTTACAAATTCTAAAAAATGGAAATCTGGATACCAGTGGTCATTACCATGGTATTGGCCCATATTAATTGGAGTGGCAACATTCATTTGATCCCGTCAACAAATACTAATGACATTACCAAAGGATTTACCTAAGGTATTAGCTAAGGAAAAATCTATATAAGGAGATGGAAATCAAGGTGTTGTGTGTGCAAGTTAATGAGTTATTCATATGTGATTTGATTTAAAACAAGTGTGCACCGAGGAGAAAGGAGATGGCTCAGATCTAATAGATATGAAACTGTAGTAAAGACTAATGAATACACTTGCTTGATCTATTTATGCTTGTACCTAACAATGATAGATTTGTGGTTGTAATGATCTTATGATATGAATGTGTGACAATGAAGGTTGCAACATGTGATTTTTTGTTGCAACAAAGGTATGTTTCAGTGATTTAAGATATGTACGTTGGTTTGCTTCTGAATAGTCGCGTACATACACAGATTTGTTTCTGGGTAGTCGTGCATATATTTAGAGATATGTTTTTTTTTTTTTTTTTTTTTTTTTTTTTTTTTTTTTTTTTTTTTTTTTTTTTTTTTTTTTTTTTTTTTTTTTCAGTTCAGATGGTTGAGATCTGTAAGCAAGCATTTGCACATGATAAGAGCGTATATACACAAGCCTCCTAATAGCAAGTGCAATATATACTTTGAGTTTATCTGCTCAAAGGTTTGTAGTACTTCCTAATGATGATTGTTGATGACTTATGTTGTATTGTTGTTGTCATCAATGATTCATTGATATGATATCCTACCTAGCAATGTTGATGGGTTGTTGAGTTGTGAATTGATTTATTGATCAGCTATAATTATTGGGTATGGTTCAATGATCTGTTGATTAGTTTAGTACTTAATTCAATGGGTGGTTCAGTCGTGCATACAATGTTCCAGTTAGCTAAAGTCTCAACTAGAAAAGTATAAAAAGGAGGATTGGTATTCATTTAGAAATAAACATCAAGAGATCGAATTGATCTAGAGTTCGAAATTTCTGGGGCTAGGAAGCTGACAAATTCGAACTAAGTGATCATTCTGCAGCAGAGGGGCAGGGATAGTTCGGGAATACTAGGTAGAAAGGTGGAGAGCCACTAGTGGATGCGACACAGCACCTAGAGGGATTGATGTTGGGCCAGTCTGGGCCCACGTAGGCCTGACGCTAAACCAAGGAGAGCCAGTGCAGAGGAGAAGCTACCCTCGCGTAGAAATCTGAAATTTTGTCGGGGAGCTATCGGAACAATCGGGGAAGGTTGACGTAGAAGCTATAGGACATAGAAGAGACAATGCAGAGCTGGCGTAGAGCCTGTAAGGCCGCGAGAGAGCCTACATAGGGCCAACGTAGAGATAGTCGAGGTTAGCCAATTCTGTTGCCATATTAGTTAAAACTGTCAGGGGAAGTGAGGTAATCTCACTCAGTTTCCCGCAACTAGATTGTCGGTAGGGCATCCAACAATTTATTTAGAACTATTGCTTAATAATATAAAAACCTCATAGTTACTACACTAATTTTCTTACATTGGGTTTTTCTAGGGACTATTTTGTCCAAAAATAATGGTGTCCTATGTATATTGTTCTTGGCTCAGTTTCTTTTTTCATGTAATCAAATTAAATTGGTGTAGGTTGTAGAATTAATTTACTTTAGTATTATTCATACAATAATTTGATAATGTATATTAAAATTAGGTAGGAGAAGTAAATTCAGTTTTACTGTAGTAGGGTTTCCTTAAGTGTAGGAATTTTCACATGGTAGTGAAGCATTGCTTTTGAAACAAGAAGAGAAGATCCAACGCTGAGTAGAGAGGCCAATAGTTTCATTTGGAAGAAATTCGAATCCCCTTGAAGGGATTTTGTAGTCCGTGCAGGGGAAAGCAGATATTCCAAGGAAATCTCTCTCTGAGAGAGTCGACAGAGAGGTACGATTTCTAGTTCGTGAGCTTGCAGAGACAGAGGGAGTGACACAGACCATTAGCGCAATGCTTGAAGGTTGCATTTTCTGTTGGGTTAGAAATCATCGGAAAAGAGAAAAGACACATAGAAGAGGAATTTTCTCCTCAGAGGACTTTTCTCGCCAAACATTCAAATTTTTCACTTGTCAGGTAGTAGACTAGTGTTGCGTAGTGACTCGAGGAGTCAATTCGATAGTTCAGTTGAGATGGCATCACATGGTCTAAGAGATTAGGACATGTTAGAAGGAGCTTCTAACTATGTCATATGGAAGACCAAAATATTAGTTATTTTGGAGAAGTACAATCTTGAAGGCTACGTTAAGAGTGTTGTGGTTGTTTCGACGGACAATGATAAGAAGAAGAAGTACAAGGCCAAGCAGGGAAAGGTGAAGAGGCTCATAATCGATGGAGTTCGAGATCATGTGGTCTCACACTTGCAGGGAAAAAATACAGCCCGAGAAATGTGGGAATATTTTTCTTCACTATATGAAGGTTCTTCCGAACAACAAAAGATGTACTTGGAACAAAAGTTGTTGCAGATGTTGATGCAGAAGGGATAAGGGGTTAACTCCTATCTTCAATGTCTTCAAGAAACGAGAGACCATCTTGCTGCAGTCGGGTCTACTCCTCAGTCTACCCCAATGGTAAGGACAGCCCTGAATGGAGTCTTAGATGAATGGAAAGTCTTCATCCAAAGTATAATGGGCAGGGAAAGACTACCTTCATGGGAGGAGATGTGGGAAACCCTTCAACAGGAAGAATTAAGGAGGGATCTGGTTAAGGTCAACCTCAATGGAAACATGGGAGTGGCACAAAGACCAAGGAGGAGGAGGATAACACAGCTCTAGCATCAAAGGGACAGAAGAAGTAGAAGCAGAAGAAGGACATTTCGAAGGTGAAATGTTTCAGATGTGGCGAGATGGGCCACTTTGCAGCCCAGTGTCCTTTGAAGAAAAAGGATAACGATGAGAAACATGATCCTAAGGTTGCTCCAGCAAAAATTGACGAAGATGAGTTTGCAATGAGTGCCCACGCATCTCCAGGAGGGAAATGGGGTGATATAGAACTATAGTCGGGAGGACTACATGTGGGCAGGATCCTTGAGGAACCCACCTCTTGGATCAGTTCCTCGCTACGGGAGCCCAAGATTTAGCAGCAGTAAGATGGACTTAGTGTCAGATGATGCAGTGGGTTGGTGGGAGAAACAGATGTAATAGCTTGGGACTAGAGATTGATTAGCGCAAAGAAAGCTTGGTAGCAGTGCAGATGGCACAAGTGCAGATGTCAGGAGCACTGCAGAAGATTCAAAGGGTCAGAAACTAGCAAAAGTCAAATGCCAACATTCATATGGTATTATGCTGAACATAGTTAGTTCAGTAATTTTGGGTGTTTTTTAGTTGCTTCTCTCAACAACTGAGTTGCAATACGAATGCAGTGCTAGCAGCATAGCAAATGCAACATTTGAGAGGGATTAGTAGCACAGATACATCAGTGGCAGTGGCTATGTCATGGGCAGCAATACAGTAGCAATAATAGCATAGTGTTGGTGGTAGAAACAGTGTGGAAAGGAGATGCTTCAGAGACATAGCAACATGCAGTTGGACATTGTTATTAGAGCACATTGCTCGCTAAGAGGGAGTGTTAGTTTTTTGTAGAATCAGATGTGCTCTAGCCATGAAAATTAGTGGAGAGGCTAAGGAACAAGATTTATAAAGAACCCAGAAATCCTTTGTTGAAATTCCACACAGATCGTATTTTATTTTAAAAAAATTAATATTTTTAATATAGTTCCTAAGTCTAAACTTAGGAAAATTAAAGTATTAATGGGTATTAATCAAAATATGGGTGAGAATGTTCTAGAAAGAGGATCTAGTCAAATTTTCAATCTTAGCCATTTATTAGAGACTTAATCTTAGCCATTGAAGTCTCAACAAGAAAAGTATAAGAATGAGGCTTGGGGTTCATTTATAAATACACATTGAGAGAACAAATTCATCTAGAGTTCGAAATTTCTCGGGCTAGGAAGCTGAGAAATTCCAACTAAGTGATCATTTTGTAGAAGAGGGGCAGGGATAGTTCAGAAATACTAGGTAGAGAGGTGGAGAGCCACTAGTGGAGGTAGTGCAACACCTAGAGGGACTGACGTTGGGTCAGTATGGGCCCATGCAAGCTTGACGCTAAACTAGGGAGAGCCAACACAGAGGAGAAGCTACCCTCACGCATAAATCTAAAATTTTGTCGGGGAGTTACCGGAATAGTCGGGGAAGGTTGACGCAGAAGCTACAGGAGGCAGAAGAGACAACGTAGAGCTAACACAGAGCCTATATGGCTGACGCAGGGTCTATGCAGGGCCAACGCAGAGATAATCAGGGTTAGCCAGCTCTGCTATTAGATCAACCGAAAATTGTCGGGTGAAGTGAGGTAATCTCACTCAATTTTTTGCCATTATATTTTTCTCTGTAACTAGATTTCTAGGAGGAAATCCAGCATTGAGAACTACTTCTTAATAATATAAACCCTCAAAGCTGCTGCAATGATTTTCCTACATTGGGTTTTTTCGGGGACTATATTGTCCAAAAATAATGGTGTCCTATGTATCTTGTTCTTGGCTCAGTTTCTTGTTTCATGTAATCAAATTAATTTTTGTAGGCTACAGAAGTAATTTACTTCAGTATTCTTGAGAAAATAACTTGATAATGTATATTAAAATCAAGTAGGAGAAGTAAATTCAGTTTTGCTGCAGTAGGGGTTCATTGAATATAGGAATTTTCACAATATATGCAGGTTCTCTTAAGAAGAGTTGTGTATATATTTTTAAGTTCATTTGTTCTAGTTGACTTCTATATTTAATAGCTTTATGCTTCATAGATTCAATAGGTTTACCATGCTTTAGTGGTTCATATTTAGTATTTCAGTTTGACATATTGGTTTGGGCTTATTATTGGTGTGGGTCTAGTGTGAAAATTTGATGAAAGGTGGCCTACAATTTATTTGATGATTGTTTGACAAGTGGATCTAGTGTGAAACATTCTAAAACATGGTCCACAAGGTGTTGAGGTTTGTAGCCTTCAGTAAGGGAGTAGGTTCTCCCTTCCGGTAGAAGTTGATAAATGAGATTAGGGGGTTTAGCTCCCTTCTAGTTGGCGTTGGAGAATGAGTGGAGGTTGTAGCTTCCTACGGGTGGGTGCTTGCGCGCTGGTAAGAGTTTGCACCAGTGCAAAATGGAACGAAGATTTTCTTTATATAATAAGAAAGAAGACAGAGACAATAACAATGGTAGTTTTATCCCACATTAGGTTTCCACCTAAAAATCCTGGTGTTCTATATGTGTTGCTTATGTGTTGTGATTTATTTGTTCTTTACTGCATACTAGATGGTTAATGAATTAAAAATGAATTGGTTAAGTTAACTCATTCATGGAATTTATGTCAAATTAAGTTATCTGGATATACGCATTTTTCATTCACCAAAGTCGCGTACATACGTGGGTTGCATGAAGAACAATAGCGTACAAAATTCTGAATACGGAATTGAATGTTTAAAGTGAATTAAAAATATTGATTCACCATCCCCCCTTCCCTCTCAATATTTTTCTTACCATGGTGCCATCAACTTCAGATCTTGGAATACTGGGATACTCCTTATCTTGGAAAAGAATGATCTTCAAAATCATGTGGAGAAATTCATTCCAGAGCTAAAGAGATTTGAAGAGAAAGCTAAGTATAATAAGAATTAAGCCAAGGGAAAGAAAATCTTGATAGATTCCATAAAGGGCCACTTGATTCCACATGTTGCTGAGTTGAAGACTACCAAAATCGTATATGATGCTTTGGTGGGATTATATGAGAGTATCAATGCTAGTAGGAATCTAACCTAAAGGCATTAACTCTATAGTGTCATGATGGCTAAATCAGGTTCTATTGTCTCCTATCTTATGAGAGTCTCTAAGATCAGAGATAAGCTTGTAGCTATTGGAGATAAAATTGATGATATAGAGCTAGTCAAAGTGATTCAATGGATTTCCTTCCTCATGGAAGCCATTAATTGATGGAATCTATGCACGAGAAAATATGTCTACGTTTGATAAGCTATGGACTGATGTGTCCAACAGGAGACCTAATTATTGTCCACATATAACTTGCATAATTTGCAAGATGAAGAAACATAAGCCCTTGTAGATCATACAAGGAAAAGAAAAGGAAGAAGGAACTTTGGAATGTTTGATAAGAAGAATATAGGTAGAAGACTTTCTCCTATTTAGGATTAGAAGAAGAAAGATATGTCAAAGGTAAACTGCTCCACTTTCATTATTTTGGACACTATGCCTCCTAGTGTCCTAAGAAGAAAAGGAAAGAAAGTAGCATCCATAAACAACCAATATTGATGATGATGATGATGATGAGCATCCACATCAGAAGAAGTCAAAGGAATTCTTGTTTTATAATACACTATCAGTAATGTTTGCGAACAATTGCTCCTCTAGGCACATGACATGTTTCTAAGTTTCTCTTATAGATTTTCCAGAGAGGCAGTTGAGAATTTCTCGGTAGTTTATACTTTAAAAAAGAGATAAATACTTCATATTTTTCCCTTAATTATTATTATTATTATTGGTCGTTAACCTCTTGTATTTTTTATAATTTTTTCTTCCATGGCCTCTTAAGTGGACTTTTGTAAAAAGGAATAATTGTGTAGATTTCCAATGCAATGATTCATGTAGCAGATTGCATCAGTGATTAGTACAAAGAAACATTTGTGGCAAGATGGTTCTCATAGAAAGAGGGAATGGACTATGAGGAGATGTTTTCTCTAATCAATAGATAGTCAACCTCTTTTTTGGGCTAAGATCTAGATCATATACTCAGTAGGAGTGATTTATTCTTAAAAGGGAGATTGTACAGATTGTTAGGACATCCAAGACCATGCCAGATGACCAAAAGAGCTTCGAATTTCAGGGAAGCAAAAAATCAAGCAAAAGGGAAGGAGAAACCTTCCAACGGCATTTCATGGGTTGATATTATCATACTAGATGCTCATAGACAGGAGGTCTCTAAAAAAAATATGCCTACTATGAGGGAACCATGTCAGACTACAAGATATGCTTCTATGATAGAGGGAGAAACAGTGGTCGATGGGGCAGCAAGGAAATAGGAGGATCTACGTCAGTGTTAAAGGGAGCACCTAGCAAAGGTGACAAAAAAGAAGTTGTAGTGATGGATCTAGTGAAGGAAGCTATCCAGTTTATGGTTAACCCAAGGCATGCAGTGAAGCATGTGTTGAGGTACCAGTGTGGTACAGTTGGAGATGATTTGAGATATGTATAAGGTGGGGAAGTGAGGCTATAGGAATATATGGGGATGAAAGTGAAAAGGATAAAAATATAACCTTGGGGTGTTGCTTCATCTTGGGATTAATTATGACATCCTAGTTTACTAGATTGCAAACATCTATCACACTCAGTACATTAGAGATAGATTATATAACAGCTTGTGTCATAAGTCATGAAGAGATGTGTCTTTGAAGTCTTCTTGCAGGACTATTTGATCATGTCACTTCAACTTAGACATGGTGCAAAGGGAATCAGTGAAGCTCCAATACATATACACAAATAAGAAGATTGCATATATTCTCACCAAACTCTAAGAGAAATCTGTATACTACAGAGACAAGCTTCGTGTGATGAAGAATGTCTCCTTCGCTGAGAGGGAGTGTTGAGGTATTTGTAGGATCAAGAATTCCATCTCCTGAGAAGCCAAAAGGACTTGGTTGGGTCATTTTGATTTGACCAGGGCAGATGGATACATTCACCTTAGAATCCAGAAGCACTTGACTGGGTCATTTAACTAGGAGTGAATGGTCCAGGTGTAGATCCTATCCTGAGAAGCCATGAAGGACCTTGGCTAGGTTATGTTGATTTGATCAAAGGACATTAATACATTTACTTGAGGAGCCATAAAGGACTTTGGCTAGGCCATGTTGATTTGGCTAGACCATGCTGATTTGGCCAAGCCATGCTGATTTGGATTTGGGTAAATGTCCTAGGAATCACATTGCCTACTCCAAGATGGAGTGATCTATAGACATGCGTCAACATAGAAAACTCATGAACATTTCTTATGGAGGAGAAATTTCAACTAAGGGAAAATTTGTTGTAGCCAAGGAGAATTCCTTCCTTGCTAAGGGAGTGTTGATTTTTGTAGCATCAAGAGGCATTCTCGCATGCCTAAGTCGATCTTGAAGAAAAATCAAAATAAAATTATTTTTGGGGAGTCAAGTCAGCCAAGGAGGACAAGTTGGCCCAGCTACATGAAAGGGTGTTTCCCTTGGGTTAATTCACCTCCATTCGACTATTATATATACATGATGTGCCACTTCATTTTCATCATCTTCTCTCTTCGAGAGCAGTTGTATGTGTGACAAAAAGAGGTTGAATTGACTAGAGTTTGACAAGTAATTAGTTTCAATGTTGATCGGGGTCAACCAAGCTGCAAGAAGGCCAAATTTGATCGTAGTCAACCGCAGAAGCCGTAGGCTAAATTTGACCGTAATAAACCACAGGTTGACCACAGTTGATCACAAGAATAACGAGCCAAGTTTGATTGACATGGACCATAGTCAATCATACATTGACCTCATATGAGCACGAGAGCAAGAAGTTTGATTACAGTCAAATACATGAACCACAAGTCAAATTTATCAATTTGACCCTAGCCAACCGCATATTGACCATAGTTGATTGCAAGAGCCACTAGGTCGAATTTGACCAAAGTTGACTAGCTTGACTAGTTTTGACCAGTGTTATCTTGTTGTTGATAAAGAATAATTTCTCCTAAAAGAAAAGTTGTTGGGTTTTCTACCAGTTTCCCAGGCTAAAATTATTGTCTCTATTGTGCATAGATGGTTTTCATTCTATGATCTTTACTATTTCCACTGCATTTATATTGCTCAATGATGTCAATGGCATGAGATAAATGGCTTGAAGATCGGTAGGTAGTAATTATCAGATTTGAAAATTGGTTTCTATTGTGCATCTTGAAGAAAATTCAACACAATTCCATGAGTTATACTTCAAGTGGGGACGAGTCAACAACACCTCTTACAAGTCCTGTCGAGAGACCTGAATGGACGATCAAATTCACTAAGGTCCTTCAAGGTCCAAGAAGGGGCTTCATTAAAGAAATAAAGTGATGGTTCAAGTAGACAATGAGGGATGCTCTAAAACATGTGGAGACTCCTAAGAGCACATTCATAGTAAGAAAACCTCTTAAGGAAAGTTTGCAAACTACATGGCACCTATGAGAAAAATTATTGGTTATGAGCCTTCCATTTTTTAGGAGATAACAAACCAATAGGTTTGAAGGGGTTCCATGATGGATTATAACTCCATTATGAATGATGATGTATGGAATATAGTGATAAGACCAAAGGGAAAGTCAGTTGTGAGTTCTAAATGGATCCTCAAGATCAAGCATGTTGTTGATGGTAACATAGAGAATTACAAAGAAAGGCTTGTGGCAAGAGGGTTCTCCTAAGAGGGAGTGTACTATGAGGAGAAATTTTTTCTAGTCGCCATATATATTTCAATTGGAGTTGATTTATCTATTGCTTCAATAATGAGGTGGAAGATACATCAAATGGATGTGAACACAACATTCTTCAATGTGGTTATTTAAAAGCATGTGTATATAGAGAAAGCTCAGGGCTTTGAGGTACATGGGAGGAAATCTCATGTGTGCAAACTAAAGGTGGTTTTATACGGCCTCAAGCAGGCTCCAAGATGTGGTACTCTGGGATTTATGGGTATTTATAGCACATGGGCTTCACTAAGAGAAGTGAATCTCAACTTGTACTCCATACTTGTTGAAAATCATCCACTCATCTTGGTGTTGTACATGGATGATTTGTTTCTCATAAGTGTAGAAGGCTCATAGAAAGGTGCAAAAGAAATTTGGATAAAAAGTTCAAAATAAAAGACATTTAATTAATGCATTACTTCTTCAAGTTAGGTATGGCAGAGGCTAGGTGAGATCTTGGTCAAGAGAATTATGCAGTAGATATCATAAGGAGATTCAAGATGGAAGACTATGGATCAATGGCTAGATTTATAATCACCAATTTGAAAAGGTTTCAACATAGACTCAAAGTGGGTGGATCCCATATCATATAGGGAGTTTGATGGGGTTCTTGATGTCTTTGGTCAACAAGCCAAATATCTATTTCAATGTGAACACACTAGGCCAATTCATGGTAGAGCTAAGGAAGATGCATTGGGTAGTAGTGAATCATGTGCTGAGTTAGTTGAAAGGTACAATGAAGTATTGTTTAACCTTGGAGGTGATAGAGTAAGGTTGCAGGGATATACAGACACACACTGAGCAAGGAGTGTAGCAAATAGGAAAAGCACCTCAAGGTGTTTCTTTCATCTTGGATCAACAATGATTTCCTAGTTCCGTAAGAACCATTGCACTTAGTTCAACCAAAACATGGTATATGGTAGAAAGTATGACGATTTGTGAGGTTATTTGTCTTTGCAAGTTTATCAGTGGATTATTTGGTTAGGAGTTGAAACTTACAATGATACACTATGATAATCACAGTTTTACCAAACTCTTTGATAATCCAATTTTCCATAATAGGTCCAAGCATATTGAGATAAAAAATCACTTAATCAGAGACAATCCAAAAAGGCACAACGAAGCTTCAATATATCTTCAGATGAGCAGATTGCAGACACTCTCACCAAAACCTTGGTGAAAGGGAAGTTCATGTTTTAAAGGGACAAGCTAGTAGTGGTATAGAATATCTTTCTCACTAACAATGTTGATGTTTTTGTTAATTTGTCAATGTTGATGTTTCTGTTAATTTGTCATTAGTCTTTTAGATGATAAATACTTCTAATAATTTTTACTTTAAACTCTTCTTGTGTTTACATTCATCATTAAGCAATTACACAAAAGATTTTCAACAATAGAACAATAATGACGATCATAAAGATATAGCCAAACAAGAAAGACATAGCATTTTCCTTAAACCCACTTGGGGAAAAAACTCAACAACCTTTTTCCTTAGAAATTCTTCATTTCAACAAGAGATTACATCTAGTCAAATACAAAGTCAAACTAAACAATAATACAACTTTTGGTCAAACCTAGTCAAACTGACCTCTAGTCAAGTCATAAGGTTTCCCAACAAACTATACATGATATGATCTTCTAGGGCCGCATTTCGACCTTCTTTTATACCCAGAAAGATTCAAACCCGCTGCCAGAAGTGCTCAGAAACTCCATATGTGAAAAATTGCAGAAGGACGACACACGTTTGATGTTAAACAAGATAAGAAACTCAGTCAATTGTTGGAGGACTTTAGCCTTCTTATTCCTCTTCTTTTCTTGATGAGCATAAAGATACTTGCTTGTGTGTGATTCGAATTATGCTTAGAGGAGGTAAAATGCCTTATATATAGAAGTCTGGTTGGTTGAATGGGTGCTTCTTTGATTGGGGTCAAATTGACTAGGAGGGCTAGGAGGGGTGTCAACTTGACAACTTTTGGAGCCAAAAATTAAATTCGAAAATTCAAAGTTTCTCTTTTGAAAATGACATGAAAAACATGTCTTACATTCTTCATTGTGCACATTCAAGGGCTAAAATAATAATTATGAAGGCCAACCATAGCTACAAATTTTCAACACTCCCTCTTAGCTAGGGAGGTATTCATAATGACTATCTAGATATTCTCTTGTTGACAATTTTTTGTAAGAAAAGGTTATAACAATTCATCATCAACATCAACATCATTTAATTACCTAGTTAGCAACTCTGACTCATGGTAAATCAACAAAATCAGCTAGTTACTATCATTTTGCTCAGTACCTCTGACCTATGGTGCACCATAATCCTGGTCAGTACTTCAGACACATGGTACATCAATAGCATCAACTAGTCACCATAATTTTGGTCCCTTTAAAACATGGTATATAGACTAGTCTTAGTTCACCATCATCTTGGTCAATATCTTTCACTCATGGTGAATCTCCAAAGGCCTTGCTCTTCACGAGTAATTTTGGGCTTGATGCTAAATGTACTCACTCGACCTATCTAGAGAGTTTAAGCCTGATGTTGAAAAGCACCCACTCAACTAAATGATTCTAGGCCTTTAAGGCCATTCTTCCTAATTCCAGTCAACATACTTACGAAGAATGATTGTCCTATGTTGGACCTTTCTCTCTAATTTTGATCAACACACTTACCACCGAGGAAATGTTTGTCTCTCATGTTATCACATCAACACTCTGGACAATTCTCCTGGTCAATCTGACCCAAAGAGAATGATTTTCCTTTATGTTTCAATTTCATCACTCCCTCTTGTTCACAGATGCATGCTTGATCATTCCAAGCTTGTCCTTGAAGTACACAGACTTCATTTTAAGATGGAGGCTTTGTCAATTTTCTTAATTGTAGAATAGTATTGGAACCATACTACTACGGTTTGTACCATGTCCTGGTATGAGATCTCACTGTGCTTTGACTACTTGTCATGGTCGTCACCAACACTTGATCAAACAATCCTAAAAGTAGTTTATGAAGCCATGTTGCTTCACAACTCACCAACCAAGCTGCAATATACTCGGGTTTTGCAGTACTAAGTACAACAAATGTTTGTTTCTTGCTCATCCAAGAAATCATAATGGATCACAAGCTAAAGTGATATCCTGATGAACTCTTTATGTCTTCTGCACTCTCTGCCTAATCTGAATCTATGAATCCCTGCAATTGTACTTCACTGTTTGAGACATATCTCAAACCATAATTGACTGCACCATGACCAATTGTACCATGAAGGTACTTCAACACATGTTGAGCCACATGTCTTGGCTCAACCGTAAACTGATCAACTTCCTTTATTGGAGCCATTTCCATGGCTACTTTTCAGTTACCCTAACTAGGTGCTTTTTCTTAAGCATGAATCCCTGCAATTGTACTTCACTGTTTGATACATATCTCAAACCATAACTCACTGCACCATGACCAATTGTACCATGCAGGTACTTCAACATATGTTGAGCCATGTGCCTTGGCTCAACCATAAACTGATCAACTTCCTTTGTTGGAGCCATTTCCATGGCTACTTTTCAGTTACCCTAACTAGGTGCTCTTTCTTAAACATATCTTATTGTGGCAATCTTGGTTGCTAACTGTGGAACTGGAACTCTCTAGTTATTTTTATAGCTTAGTTGTTTAGCCTAATAGTACATCATCCCAAAAATATGAGGGATCCCACTGTTGAAATTGTAGCTAGTTTTGGTCTTCATAATTTCATGTATCAATATGTATTTTATGTATTACAAAAAAAAAAAAAAAAAAAAATATTATTATTATTTTTTATCAAGATGTTCTTCAGCTTATATCTTTCTATCAAAGAAAAATCCAAGACATGTTCTTCGTGACCCTATAAAAGTTTGAATTTTTTAAAGCTCAATTTTCCTCTATGATGCCAAATCGGCCCCCCGGCCCCCCCCCCGGGATGATAGGTTGCTCCTGCTCAAGAGTCATGTCTTTTCGCACATGGAAACAACTATATATTGGCACATATCCTCCATCATTTTGGGAACAATTCGGTGATCTTCAGTGGCAATGTAATTCAGATCCTGAAGCACATATGCGAGCTATCTGTGACATGGATTCTGAGGTACGTAAAAGGTGAATTTCTATGATATATCTCTCTTTACAAATACGAGCTTCTGGTGGCTATAACTCTATAAACAAAGCGAGCTTCCTATGGCTATAACTATGTTAATAATGCGAGCTTCCTATGGCTATAACTCTGTGATAATAACTCTATGATAATTAGGGCTACCTATGGTTAATTTTTTATAGACAATTCGGGTTGACTGTGGTGAACAATTCAGGCTACTTGTGGCTACTTCTTTGTGCAAAATTTGGGCTACCTATGACTACATCTTTGTGACTTATCAATGATGATGATGATGTGGTTCTCTATGACATTTTCTTGTGAATAAGAGGAATGACATCTTGTTTATATGGGAAACAGGTTGGTGAATAGGTCTAAGATTAAGAGGGAACTAACCTTCTTCAAAAAGATAAGTACTCCACATCTCCTTGATTACTACTATTGCTATTATATTTGTACTTTGCTTATATTTGTGCTTTCTTAGTATTTTAATAAAGCTTATAGGTCAAGACTAGAATGATTTTAAATTGACTAGTAGATGGAAGAATTGGAAGAACATGGCAAAGCATGAAGATTAAGGAGGAAGCAGTTTGAAGTATGCATCAAATAATTCGATTAGATAAAAGGGAAGAAGTTCACCTACCTGTAATATTACTTGAAAGTTTGGCGGAAAACCCCAAAAATCTTGTGATCAAAAGAGAAAATGTAGAACTAGGAAAGTACCCTCTAGCAAGAATTTGAAGAGTTATAATATTGTTGTACCGACAACTAATTCGTTCGATTCAAGAACACATTGATTGGGTTGACATTGATGATGCAGATACATATACTACTAATGATAGGAAGCTGATATAATTTCTTGGAAGAACATGAGGCAAAATTTTGTTGTAATACAAAGAAAGAAGATGTAAAGAGAACCAGGAAGGTTGAAGTGCTTTATGATTCAAGAGTATAATGCAGATAGGAGCCAAGAAGTTACAATAGATCTCCATGGAAGAATAGGTAGTCAATTAATATATGAAGTTTCTTTTCGAGATGAGTATTTTTTAGGCAAGTTTAGCCATGTGGTTCTTTCCTCCCTATCTGAGAGGGAGTGAGGATCTCCTCCCTAGCTGAGAGGGAGTGAGGCTAGACATTGTGTTCTACATGTGTCATATATTATGGCCATGACTAACATTCATAATCCTAGTAAAGGCACTAATATGGAGACCGGTGGATTCAATAAGCATCAGGGACGTACATTCTTCAATCATGTATTGTGATTGACTAGGATTAACATCCTAAGTTGGATACATGGACTTGGTAAAGAATGGTTTGTAGGACGTACTTTTCCTTGGATTAAGAAATGGTCTTGTGAGGCCAAACCTTAGGAACACACGGGTGGGGTATGTACCTGAGAGGCGGTGGTGTCCAAATTTATGCCTCACAACATTGTGATATGATCTAGTGAAGAGATAAAGCTTGTTAGTCAAGGCCTTCCTATTTTGACAACGCTGGTTATGATGATGTAAATAATCATTGATGCTTATCAATCCGGATCTTTTCTTATAGAAGTTCCCAACCTGAGAATATCCGATAAGTCATTATGAATACATCCATAGTTAAGAAGGAGTGCTGAAATTGTAACAAGGTTCAATCTTCATAATTACTTGTATCAATATGTATTTTATGTAAAAACAAAAAAGAAGAAAAGATTAGTAATATTATTATTATCAAGCATGTTCTTCATGCTTTATATTTTATCAAAAGAAAAAGGCAAGGGCATGTTCTTCACGACCCTATAAGAAGGAGAAAAATTTGAATTTTTCATATTTTCCTCCATATTGCCAAATCGGCCCTCCAGGATGACAAGTCGTCTTGCTCAAGTGTCATGTCTTTTCCCATGTGGAAACAACTATATATTGGCACCTATCCTCCATTTTGGAAACAATTCAGTGATCTTCGGTGGCAGAGTAATTCAAATCCTGAAGCACATATGCGAGCTAGCTATAGCATGGATTCTGAGGCACATAAAAGGTGAATTTTTGTGATATATCTCTCTACAAATGGGAGCTTCCTGTGGCTATAACCCTATAAACAAAGTGAGATTTCTATGGCTATAACTCTATGAATAATGTGAGCTTCCTATGGCTATAATTTTGAGATAATTTAACCTACCTATGGTTACTATTCTGTGCATAGTTTAGGTTACTTGTGGTGAACAATGCACGTTGCCCGCGGTTACCTTTTTGTGGATAGTTCAAGCTACCTATGGTGAACAATTCAGGCTACCTATGGCTACTTCTCTGTGGAAAACTCAGGCTACCTATGACTACATCTTTGTGACATATCAGTGATGATGATGATGTAGTTCTCTATGACATATCAGTGATAATGACGATGTGGTTCATTGTGACGTGGCAGGCTTTAAGTAAATAGTTTGGTTGAACAACTTATCAGTGAATCATGGCAAAATTTGGAGGGTTGATTTGGCACTTGGAACCTTGGATAGTTTGACTTGGATTTCCCCTATTGATGATGGATCTATAAGGAAAGGATTGACAGGTTTTCCCCTGGATTGGAGCCTAATTTCTTGTGTCTCATCTCTTTTTTTCTGAACATTTGTATAATTTATTTATGAAGAACACTTAAGAAGTAATAAGATGTTAAATATTCACAAGTAATTATCAAATCTACAAATTCTCTATTGCGCTCGAATTTCAAAACTCAGTAGTATGCTTCAAAGAGCTAATGCATCAAATCTAGGTACTTCATTTTGAAATCAAAAATCAACTCGCTCTAAAGCTAAGAATAAGGTTTCCTGAGGAATCCCTCACTGCTCCCTCTATTATGGAAGCAAATATTTTTGCCAATGTTTCTCCTAACACGCATATTTCTGCTTTCATCAAAAACAAATCATTTAGAATCAACCTTGATCCATCAATCCAAGGTATGACCTTTTGCAAGCAAGAGACTCCTTCATGTCCCTCAAAGCCTTGAGGTGGTTCATCTACACTTCTTCCTCAATTTCTTCATTCAAAAAAGCAACCTTTACATCCATTTATGTAATTCCATAATAGAAGCAACAAAAATTCTATTACAAGTGTACCAAGAAACAAGAGCAAATGTCTTTTCATGATCCTCTCCCTCTTTCTGGGAGAACCCTATAGTCTCTCTATGTTACCATTTGTCGCATGATCGATTTCGTAGATCCATTTAGAAGTCATCACTAACTTCTCTTCGACACAATCAAGGTATACTCCAAACTTGCTAATATGCTTACTACTTTTGAGCTTTTATCTCATTTAATACAACATATCTTAACACAAAAAATTGATTTTGGGAAAGTCGTCTTGTCACAAGCTTTACTTTGTTCTTCCACTACTTCCATATGCTCCTAGAGCCATGGCAACCTTCACTATGTACCTGCAATCCTCACTAGGATGCCATGGAGGAAAAATTCTAACAAAGCAAGGATATAAAGAAAAGAGACTAATAGTAAAACAAGAACAACAATAATTAAGGAAGATAGATAGATGTTACTTATCTTTTGAGGATTATAAGGAAATGTCAACTCCCTCTTGATCTTAGCCTTCTTGCATCCATCTTGCAAATTTGCCAACCTCATCCTCATTATCATCGTGATGTCATTCCTTCCTTCCATGAGCTAGGGTTTCTTCCTTCAGCAAAAACATTAATCTAGGTCTAGATCTAGGGCTTTAGCCACAAACCCTAGGGTTTTCTCATCCAAGACTTCTAGTCTTCTAGGATTTACAAACCCTGGTTTTTCAAAACTCATTTTATACTTTTTTGCAAGTCCAACAAACTTTGTAATGTTCAAAAACCATAGAGTCCCCTTGCCTCAATAAACAATCAAGGATATTCCATCTTGATATCAATCTTAGGCAAATATTAAGGACCTCCAATAAAGTCTACTATAAAAATGTGAGATGTCCTTCTCAAGAGAGCATACTTTGTTACTACTTCAACATTACTTCAAATGATACTCTCGCAAATATGTATTCTCAACTAAAAATTGACTGACATTTTCAACCCAAGATCTTATCATTCATCATAGCAATAGTAATAATAAGGACACATCAAACCTTGGTTTTTCAAAACTCATTTTATACTTTTTTACAAGTCTAGCAAACTTTGTAATGTTCAAAAACCATAGAGTCCCCTTGCCTCAATAAACAGTCAAGGATATTCCATATTGATATCAATGTTAGGCAAATATTAAGGACCTCCAATAAAGTCTGCGATAGAAATATGAGATGTCCTTCTCAAGAGAGCATACTTTGTTACTACAACATTACTTCAAATGATACTCTCACAAATATGTATTCTCAACTAAAAATTGATTTTGACGTTTTCAACCCAAGAGCTTATCATTCATCAGAGCAATAGTAATAATAAGGACACATCAAGTTCTGCAAATGACTCATCTTTCTTGAGAGAACTTTGGTCTCTAAACTAGAAAGGGGACTCAACCTTTTCTTCATTGTAAATTGTCATATCCAATGAACTTGTTCCATCAAGATACGATTTCTTCAAGTATATATTAGTGATAATGGTTATTTTCCTTATTTCAAATTTTGATTGCCTACAAAATAGACTCCAAGACTGGGCATCCATGTGTCATAATTACAACATAGGTCATACCTTATCATGAACATATGTAATGCAAAGCATTTACTTAACAGAGCAAGGTCCATGACAAGAAATGGCATTGATACATTAAGAGCTTGTAGCTTCTACATCCTACTTCTAAACACAATGCAACATCTACAAGGAAAAATCACAAGTTTGTTATATCACACTTCAACGTTCAATATTGTGTATGTAACACATATTTCCCTTGTAAGGTTTTGTTTTGCTTTAACAACAATCCGAACAAGGTGATTCTATCATCACTCTTGAAATAATAGGATGACTTTCATGCTACAACTTATCTAACGATATTTTTCTTATAGTTTCATCACTACCCTTAATGGATTCTTCAAGGATGACAACATATCAGACCTTTGATACTTTCCTATGATCTAACTAAGGAGCAAAACACAATCCTATTTAGTTTCTTATGTAAACAACTTTGATGCAAGGGTTTTCAAACAAGCATATTTATTGACAAAGCTATTTGGTGATCATTTCCTCTTGTTGAGGTTTACAAGAACATTGTCGAAGTAAAACCTTTGATCTCAACTTAAATCATTGAGTGATGATACATACCTTTTATTCCAAGCAACAATCCACAAACTTATAGCTTTGTTGGTCTTTTTATAGGTCTGTATTCCCATGCCTCGTACTCGTCTTTGAACATCTCATCACTTGCCATTAAAGCATCAACCATTCTTTTATGCCTAATACAAAGATAATTTCCAATTTCTTTTGGTTGCTTCCCAGGACTCCTCGACCTTAGCATAAAGTGTTAGATTTCTAATACCATCAAAGCATCTTCAATCACAAGTTCATGCTTCTATTAACATGGCTTCTCCTTCTTGATGAGTTGATGTCATCAAACAAACAAGGTATGCTTCAACATTGTAACTTGCCTTCTTGTTGACATGATAAAATGGTCTTAGGTAGTTCTAAGATTCTTCGGCCTTTGTATCTTTCATTTGAGGTTTTTTGGCTCCCTGTGATAGACCCTAAGGCCTTCTTAACCCTCTATCACAAACTTTCAGGCTCCCTCAACCAACTAAAACAGATTGAGGCCTTTCCACCTACCTTCAACATAAATTAAGGACTTCAACCCTCTCACATATGCAAGAATGGATCATGTTTTTCTCTTCCAACAATAACAAAAATGAAACTTAAACTAGGGCTTCAACCCTTTTTGTTCTTACAAAGATTCAAACTAGGACTTCTTGTGGCTTGCACTGATATAAGTAACTTGGCATAATCCTTTAAAATAGATATTAGATGACTGAGGATTCTTTCCCTTCGATATAGGTTGACTTGTCAAGGCTTCTCTTTCACCCAAGGCTCTAATACTATGTTGATTTTTCATACGTCTTTTAGTTGATAATTACTTCTAATGATTCTCACTTTAAGTTCTCTTGTATTTATATTCATCACTAAGCAATTACACAAAATATCTTTAACAGTAGAACAAGAATGACGATCATAAAGAGACAACCAAACAAGAAACACAAAATTTTACCCTAGGAAAACCAACTTGGGGAAAAAACCCATCAACCTTTTTCCTCAGAGAAATTCTTCTGTTCAACAAGAGATACATCTACGTCAAATATAAAGTCAAACTGACCAGCAATACAACCCTGGTCAAACTGCCCTCTTGTCAAGTCATAATGTTGTGCAACAAACTCTGCTTGATCTGATCTGCTAGGCTCAAATTTTGGCCTTCTTCTGCAGCTAGGAAGATTCAAACCTACTACCAAAAGGGCCCATAAACTCCATATGTGCAAAACTATAGAAGTATGTCACATGCGAGGTCAAACAAGAGAGAGAAACTCGGTCAATTGTTGGAGGACTTCGACCTTCTTATTCTTCTTCTTCACTTGATGAAGAGAAAGATACTTGTGTGTGTGCGATATGAATTGTACTTGGGGGAGGAGATCGAATGGCTTATATATAGAAGTTTTCTTGGCTGAATGGGTGTCTCTCTGACTTGGGCCAACTTGACAACTTTTGGAGAAAAAATAATTTGAAAATTCAAACTTTCTCTTTTGAAATTGACATGAAAAACATGTCTTACATTTTTCATTATGTGCATTTCAAGGGCTACAATATTAATTATGAAGACCAACCATAGCTACAAAATTTCAACACTTTGTAGATCGGACAAGTACTTCTGCAAAAGTCCAAGTGTCTAACCATCTGGAAGTCGCCTAATTACTCTCTATTCTTAATAATTACTTTAATTATTAAAGTAATTTCATTTTATGAGAAAAAGTGAGTTTATTCTAATGAAATACAAAAGTATTTTGCATTAGTGAATAAGATAAATCTCAGCAATTGATTTCAAGTAAAATTGAGATCTAATCTCAACCAACAATTGCTTTGGAGATTAGGATTGTGGATTTAGTTGTAACTCAAACTTATAAAAAGAATGTTGGGGTAAGGGAGAAGACACATTATTGAGCACAAAACACAGTGAATTAAGTGTGCATCTCAGTGATGGGACGATGAAGGGCACTCATCCAAGTGTGCACCAGTCAGAAGAACACAATCATGGCAGCAAGGGAAATTATCCATCTCAGTGATGGGACGATGAAGGGCACTCATCGAAGTGTGCATCAGTCAGAAGAACACAATCATGGCAGCAAGGGAAATTATCCAAGTGTGGAGGCCGTGGCTATACAGGGGCAGATCGAACAGACAGGCCATACAGCAGTTGTATAGAAGTGCAGGGTGTAGATTTGAGAGGTTTACACAAATTGTACAAGTGCCCAGTGTATTCCCAGAATTTTGTAGTTAAATAGTTTTTCGAGTGTGCTATTTTCCCACTAAGGGAGCCCTTGTATGTTTGGAAATTTATTAAATCAAAGACAACTTTCGAAGGGCAAATATTTCTGTCTTTTCTATGGAAATTGGCTCTTTTGTTTCCAATGTTTTATTTGGGCAAATATTTGTCTTTTCTATGGAAATTGGCTCTTTTGTTTCCAATGTTTTATTTGTTTATTTGCCAGTTAAAATCTCAGTGTTACTTTTTATTCCGTAATGCAAGTTTGAAAATCAATAACAAAAATTACTAGGAAATAATTGTCATTTACTGGGATTAGAAAATTAACATAGCACCCTAAAATCTTTCTAAACGCCAAAGACCACTTAGATACACTAATAGTGAGCTGTCATTGTCAGTAAAGTTCAACACGTTGTCTTTTTGACACTGCTTGATATTAACACAGAGAGCGTAGTTGAAAACACAATAGACATCGATGTTAGCAGACTATTCAAAATATATCATAGCATTAAATGTTAAAAATGCATCATTGAGAAGATTCAAGATCTTTAGATATTTTAGCTAATGAATCAGAACTATACATATGCAGTACAGCAAATAACATACTCTATAGCATGCAAAAGCTCTTTTATTAAATTTTGTCATATTTTAACATATTCCAGTGACCGTATTTCCTTCCTGAAGAAGAATGAGAGATTTACAAAGAACACGTTAGATGCATTCTGATCGGCCAGACATAAGCACACTAGAATATCACACTAAATTACAAAATTTTCAAAGAACACATTAGATGCCTTCTGATGGGCCAGATATAAGCACGCTAGAATACCAGATTAAATTACAAAATTGTCACCCATGAAGTATTCTTACTCATTGTGTAAGTTTTCCTGCAATTACAGTAAATCATCGTTATCCAACTCAATGCCGTAAGTTCACTGCTACTGATTACAATCTTGCAACACTGGAGATACCCTATGTAAGGAAGCAGACCAATTTTTTGACATCTCAGGATACGGCTGTTTTACCCTCCATCTTCTCCAAATCTTCTTGTGTTAACAACGTTTTCTTGCTACCACCGCCTGCCTTGTCATATGGTTGAGCCATCCGACGCAAAAACTGATCATTTGCAGAAAAAAGGCTGACGTTAGATTTCTTTTGGGTAATAATTTGCAATTATAATAATATAAATATTACAAGAAATATTTTTACCCTAGCAAAGCAGGTGTATATGCGCTCATTATAAATTGCACAGGAAATAACGACAGAGAGCTAAATTCAAAAGGAAGTTGCATCCCATCCAACCAAAAGATGAAAAGGTATCCAAAGTTAATTAGACAAGGCATTCATGCACCTCTCAGATCTGATAAGAAACCGAAAAATATGTATAATCACTCAATGAAAATAAGCTCACACAGATATGATCAAACCAAGGACCACTAAAATATTGATGTTTAAGCTTTCAATAGTCTATGGTGCAATGAAGATTCTATTATTCAGCGTATTAGAATGTTAATCCCCCATTAAATTACAGTGATATTGCCCAGCATATATTCTAGATTATGTGATTAACAGGTCAGCTAAAAAGATCATGAGATGCCCACATTGATGTATTCTCTTGCATGATGAAATATTGCT
This sequence comes from Pinus taeda, assembly GCA_000404065.3. Lineage (NCBI taxonomy): Eukaryota > Viridiplantae > Streptophyta > Pinopsida > Pinales > Pinaceae > Pinus > Pinus taeda. Next base: position 142,682 of record APFE030411781.1, on the reverse strand, counting down.
TTCTCCTAGGAAAGAAACTAGTTCGTTACACGTAATGTGGGAAATGAAGGAATTTTCCATTTCAAACTGTTACTTTGAATCAAGTGGGTTATTGTTTTCTATGTTTAACAATGACTAGACAAGCTACATTAATAAAAACAAGGAGACTTTGTGTTGTGCCCGCATCTTCACTTCAAATCCACTTAATTTTGACTATTACATACGCTCTTAGGTTTCATCATGTCATTTGGCTATGCATAGCAACCCAAATTGCAATATAAGCATGTTCTCTAGAACTATGTACACGCACAACCACAGCTTTCAAAACTGGAAACAAACATAAAATAGCATTTTACCAAAGCACTGGACATCATTTGCAACATACAAGAGTGATATTCATCTTAAACTAGATCAAAATGTAGAAACAAGCTGCCAAGAGAGATTTCACCATCCAGCCATAGGCATTCCAACTTAAATAACACAGAAAATCCCCCAATCCGAGGCTATGATGTGACTAGTGGCTAAAGCAAAATTTTGAACTTTCCTGCAAACCTTCAAGTAGCTGTGCTCGAAGCCCCAATGTGTTGATGTTTGTAGCTCAGGCAGGAACTTCCATACAGGTTGTGTGTCGACCGCACAGGAAGTCATTTCAATCTTTCTATTTTGTAATTCACTTTATTAAAGTGAAGAGCATTTTTATTTAAGTTATGAAAACTCTAAAGTGTCAGTTGATGTCTCGTGAGATTCAATCTCAATGAAAGATTAGGGTTGTGGAGACTCAGTCATCAACTCAAACTTCTAAGCCATGGCAAGATAGAAGGAAAAGGGACAGTAACTCAATTGCACAGAGAGATGGACGAATTCACTCAATGTGCAAGCCAACAAGAAGGCAACGGAGAAGCAAAGGGAAATCGACTTCAGTGAGATTTGTGGAGGTTGTACAATTCCAAGGAGGCCATATGATCTAGGCCTAAAAGGAGAAGTCCAACCCAGTAGAGGGATATACGTCCTCAGTGGATTTTCGAAGTGTGGATCGAATTTACCTCAACACCATACAGGGTTGTACGCTTGTCAAGAATATGTTGTAGCTTTTCTTTTTCGATGGGGAGAGTTTTTCATCAATTGAAGACCCCTTGTATGTTTTTGAGTGTTGAAATATGTGTAACTAGGTTTGGTCTTCATAAATATGAAATGTACTTTTGAGTCTTGTAGGTTGTAAAATGAAAGAAAAATTATTATTGTTATTTTTGAAGCATGAGTTTCATGCTCAAGGTCTTTTATTTTAGACGCCAAGCACCCATTGAGTACTTCTATGGTTTGTCCTAGGGTCAAGAAGTCAAAGGTTCATTGTCACATGAAGAAGACCCCATCAGGCACATTGTAACTTGTAAAAATAATTATTTTTATATTTAAAAGTGTCAAAATACCCTTCAAGAAGTCAAAAGATTCATTGTCATATGAAGAAGACCCCATCAGGCACATTGTAACTTGTAAAAATAATTATTTTTGTATTAAAAAGTGTCAAAATACCCTTCAAGACCAAGTCTGCCTGGCAGCTAAGAAGTCAGACTCAATTAGGGCATTTCGTTCACCTTGGAAGCCTATATATAAAAGGGAACTTGACCTCCTATGGACATCATTCATTCTCTCATCAATCTGTTGAATTTCCACGACCTTGGGTCTAGGTTAGAGTCTTAAAATCACTGACGCTACCAAACCAAGTATCTCAACCATAACTACTTTGCACAGTGGAAAGATAAAGCAATAAATCACATATGCACAAATATATACATTTTTTAACAAAATTGTACAATATGTACAATCCCAATCTTTGTTATATTAAACCAAATATGAATAATACAACAATCTATGGTATACAACATACAATGACAAACTTCGTTACACAACTTCGATGTCATATCTTGTCCTGTCGATCTTTCGCTTTCGTACTACTCACTAGTAGTGCCTTAGTCCATCAAGGCATCTACACATCAAGACTCCAAGAGGGTTGTCTTCTATCATTGCTCTCTAGCTAGGCCTAATTCTCGAGCTCCAATATACCATGCTAGCAACAACTTTCATCCATCAAAGTGTTGCACTTCGGCACCGATCTTCACCCAACCTTCAGCTACTCTTCTTCCTTCAAGATAGATCGTCTAAGGCTACTTTGGGTAGCGAACTCGTTGCCCTCCAACGAGCTCTATCACACTCAATCTCGTCACTATCGATTCTACTCCTAAGATGACACTTCATTGTGAAAAATCCTTAACCCTGGGAATCTCTACTGCAGCACTGGTGATATTTCTTCAACTTGTTAGATTTACATGAACAAGTTATTTGCAGTTTCCTACGACAAACATCGAAATACATACACTGCAACCTACACCAATTAAATTATATGACAAAACAAGAAACTAAAGAATAGAGAAAGACACACAAATGACAATTATTTTTGGACAAACGTCTTCGAAAAAACCCAATGCGGGAAAACCGGTGCAGTGGATCTAAGAGTTTTATTATTAAGATGAAGTATTTCTGACTACAACAATTGGATGCCTTCCCAGCAATCCAGTTACAGAGAATATCACTCAACAGAAGAAATTAGTGAGATTGCTTCACTCTACACTACAAGTCCTAGTTGATCCAACAGCTGAACCACGAATTCCCCTTCTACTTTTGCATTGCTCCGGCCCTGCATCAGCTCAACTAAGAATCAATTTCCCCTCAAAAACCTTTTCCAACCCTCTCGACTCAAAAATGTCGGCCTCCTCAACAAACTTGAACTTCTACGCTAGAGGTCTCTACGTGGGACCCGCGTGAGCCCTTCCTAGCTCTACATCACCCTCTCTGACCTCTACGTTGCGTCCTCTGTGTCTCTCTCAGACTCTCTGCTAAGTATTTTTGGGTCCAGAGAAGATCCTCTAGCCAAAACTCTCGTTGCCCCTCTGTGTGATCACTACAAATCACTGCGCTGCCTTTAGCTTCCGCAATTCGATCTAATTGATCAACTCTCTATGTGTCATCCAAATGACCCTCAAGCTTCCTTAAATAATCTTATCGTTGACATTCAACGACCCAGATTAGAAGTTAAACAATGGCTAAGATCATTTCTGCTTGATCCTCGTCTTCTTCTAGAAATTACACCCATAGTTAGATTAACAATAATACCCATTAATTATTTTATTTTCTCATGTTTAGACTTAGGGTCCCATTAAAAATAATTAATTATTTCAATAAAATTGCCTTCAGGTGGAATTTCCCAAAATGCTTTTTGGCTTCTTTGGAATACATGTGCCCAAGCTTCCCTGCAAAATTTGAAGCTTAGAGCACATCCGATGCTACCAAAAATCAACACTCCCTCTTATGGAGGAATGTGCTCTAGAAATGCTTCCCACTAAAGCATCACCCTAACTTCATAACATCGTCCTCTGCGTTGCTGGTCTCTGACATGTTATCCACCAACTACTGTGTTGATGCTGCAACTATACTGTTGTTGACACTGCCACTATCAACACTATATCCATATTACAGCTCCCTCTGAATTCCTGCATCCATTTTGTTGTTGGCACTGCCATTGCCAACTGTGTCTGCACTACAAACTGTTGTTGCTACTACATCAGTGACAGAAAAAACATCCCAAATTACTAAACAAGTGTTCAACATAGATGCATCTCGATGTTGAAGATTTCACTGTTGCTAGTCCCACAACATCCCTTTGAAGCCACTGCACTGCTACTGCTACTGCTAGTGCATTGTGCCTCCCTGCACAATTGCAAATCTGCACTACACTGCTTAGACTTGGTGTTCTACCCACTACATCTGTCACCCCAACATTCCTCTGCACCATCTGACACTTTGTCCATCCTACTACCCCTGATCTGGGCTCCCGTAGCAAGGAATTGATCCGAGAGGTGGGCCCCTCAAGGATCCTACCCATCTATAGCTCACTATAGCTCCAAATTAGCCCACCTCACTCTTAGAGGTATCTCCGCTGTCATGGAAAACTCCTCATCAATCTTCGCGTGTGCAGCCTTCGAATTGTGCTTCTCGTCTTTGTCCTTCTTCCTGAGAGGACATTAGGTTGCATGGTGACCCATTTCACCACACCTGAAGCATTTGATTTTCTTCCGCCTTTTCATCCTCCTCCTTGGGCTTCGACCCACTACTGCTACTTTCGTCAAGCTTGCACTTGACTAGATCTCTCCTCAGCTCTTCGTGCTTGAGAGCTACCCACATACTATCCCAGTCTGGCAAAGTTGCCCTGCCCAGGATTCCCTAGACAAAGACTTGCCACTCTTTAAACATTAAGTTTAGGGTCAGTCTCACCATCTCAGAGCCTTGACATGTAGACCCCACAACTGCTAACTCGTCAAGGGTCTCTTGAAGCTTTATGAGTAACGGATCAATGCGCTCTCCCTTCTGCATCTATGCAAATCTCTGTTTTTGCTCTAGGTACACCTTTCACTGCTTGGAAGATCCCTGATATAGCATAGACAATGCATCCCACATCTCCTTAGCAGTCCCTCTACTAGCGATGTGACAGACTACATGATCCTTCACTCCGTCGAGGAACAATCTCTTTGCCTTCGCCATTTCTGCCTTGTACTTCTTCAGCGGATTTGGATCTGCAAGCTCAACCACCACGTTGTCCACATAGGTCTCCTCCTCTGCTCCTCTCTGCTTCTTACTACGGTTGCTCGGCCAATAAGAAAATGAACTTCTTGGCGGGAAGTCTACTGAGGAAAAATTCCCTCACTCTGCTTCTCTTCTCGTCTTTTTGCCCAGCAAAATGGCCTACAAAAAAATTGCGTCCCACCAGCTCTTCATCACGTTGAGGCTTCTGTAGTTGCAGCAGTCGCAAAACGTATAGAGGTGACGTAAGCGTAAATTTTAATCAAGACGCTGCACGGGCTGGAATAGATGCTGCACTGGGTAGGAATATATTGACGGATCCGCTGCAAACTAAGTTTTATATAAAAAACATGACCTGGTCCACGCTACGTTTGATAATGCGACACATGCATATAGAGGTGACATAAGCGTAAATATTTCATAAACAAACTAAAATTTGCACGGGCTGGAATAGACGCTGCACGAGTTAGGAATATATTGACGGATCTGCTGCAAACTGAGTTTTATATAATAAAAAAAATGACCTGGTCCACGCTATATTGATAATGCGACACACACATATATGACAGCACCGGTGGATATCTGTAGTTGCAGCAGTCGCAAAACATATAGAGGTGACGTAAGCGTAAATTTTAATCAAGACGCTGCACGGGCTGGAATAGACGCTGCACTGGGTAGGAATATATTGACGGATCCGCTGCAAACTGAGTTTTATATAAAAAAACATGACCTGGTCCACGCTACGTTTGATAATGCGACACACGCATATATGACAGCACCTGTGGAGATCTGTAGTTGCAGCAGTCGCAAAACGTATATACGACAGCAGAGGTGACGTATTCGTAAGCATAAATTTTAATCGACTGCTGAGCTGTGACTCGGTTTGGACCTTCCGTCGAGTAGGAAAATATGCTGCGCGGCTAGGTTGGGGCTTGCGTCGGGTAAAAAAATTACTACGGGACCCACGAAATGGAAAACGACACGGTTTCCGCTTCAAAAAAAATTGAATCAACAAAGAACGAATCTGGAACAGAGAGCAACAGTTGAAGGACCTTCACAAGACATCCGACAAAAGCAGAGCCTTCTTTCTCAAAAATCAGTTGTTTTCCATCATGATGGACGAACATATGTCTTTACAGGAACATCTCAACAAGATTAAAGATATTCGAGATCAGCTCGAAGCCATTGGTCGCACCATGGAGGAAGAAGATCTAGTAATCATCACTCTGAAAAGTCTACCACAATCTTATGAGCACTTCATAGAAACTCTAAACATTACTGCCACTAATGTTGATCTAAAGTTCCCAGACTTATGCAGCAGGATCAATGGAAACAATAGTTTGCTAGTGGTGCAACATCAGCTTCTTCAGAAAATTCCTTTGCTGCCAAATATCAGTCATCTCAGTCCTTTCAGCAGAAAGGTTCTTCTCAGTCTTTTGATCCTGCTAGGAAGAAAACTGTGCAGTGTAACTACTGTCACAAATTTGGTCACATGAAGAAAGATTGCCGACAGAGAATTGCTTCTGAACAGAAGAAACAGGGAGGACTTCATCATACAGCAAATGTTGCAGAACATTCCGAGCAGACAGATTCTGTCTTTTATGCTTTTATGGCTAAAAGGACTTCCGATCATATTCCATCATCTGCCTGGTACATTGACTCTGGTGCATCACGCCATTTCTCTCACAGGATGACTGGTTTATTGACTTCTCACCTTTCAGTGATTCTGTGGTATTTGGAGAAGGTGAAAAATACACAGTAGATGGCAGAGGTACAGTTCAAATTCAGTCTGGTGGACGCACACTTATCTTCCTAAATGTATACTATGTTCCTGGGACGGAAATTAATCTGTTGTCCATCAGTCAAATTATGAGGAACTCCCCTCAGCTTGATGTAGTATTCAATGTGCACAAATGCTCTATTATCGACAGGGAGACTAATCTTACAGTTGTTGTTGGCCTAGAAGATCATGGTCTATACAGGCTTCTTGACACTGGTAATTTTCCAAAAGTGGCTCTAGCAGCTCGTGCTTCTCCCATCAGCACTTTATGGCATCAGTGATATGGGCACCTAAACATGCAGTATCTCTCTCAGCTCTCTCGGGAAGGACTTGTGTCAGGGTTACCTGATATTCAGACTCAGCAGTTGGGCGTATGCGGAGCGTGTCAAGCTGGAAAACAACATCGGTCTTCATTCACGAATGGAGAATCCTGGCGCGCATCTAAGGTACTCCAGCTAATTCATGTTGATATTTGTGGTCCCATGAGAACATCTTCTATCACTGCTTGCAAATATTTTTTGCTTATTGTAGATGACTTCAGTAGAAAGATGTGGTTATATTTTCTAAAGAATAAATCTAATGCATTTAGTATATTTCAGAAGTTTAAAACCTTAGTTGAAAAAGAGTCTAGCTGTGATATCATGACTCTTAGGACAGATAACGGGGGGGAATTTTGTTCTTCTGCTTTTTCCAACTTCTGTGATACTCATGGCATAAAACGCCAGTTCACTACACCCTACACTCCTCAGCAGAATAGTGTTGTTGAACATCGCAACTGCACGGTTGTTGAAATGGCTCGCTCCATGTTACAGCACAAGAATGTTCCCAACAAATTCTGGGCTGAAGCAGCCTTTACTGCTGTCTATCTTCTTAACAGATCTCCCACTCAGGCTGTTAAAGGTAAAACTCCCGAAGAGGTGTGGTCTGGTCGTAAGCCTAAGATCAGTCACCTCAAAGTATTTGGCTCAATTGCATATGTTTGGATTCCAGCTGCTAAGTGCTCCAAGTTGGATTCCAAAAGCCAGAAACTCATGATGACAGGGTACAGTGATCACCACAAGGCCTATAGACTAATAGATATTGACACTAGTCGTCTTAGCTTTAGTCGGGATGTGGTATTTGATGAAGACAGAGGATTCTTTCAGTCTTCTTCTTCTGAGCAGTGTTCTACAAATCAGCCTCACAGTGTTCTTCTTCCGGTAGGTCCACCTGATGGGAGGGATGATGCAGTATCAATGTTTGATAATACACTGCCTGAGCTTCCTCCGGAACATAACACTTCTCTTACTGCTCCTATTGCTCTTGACCCCTCTTCTTCGCCTCCTAATGTTAGTTCCTCTACTCTTCGACCAAAATGGTGGGCTAAAACCATTGGTGATCTTCGGGATGATGAACTTCTTGAAGGACGCACGTCTAGACATAAGAGCACACAGCAGTCTACAGTAATTTTTGCACTTATGGCTAATATACACAGTATCTTTGAGCCTCAAACTTACTCAGAGGCTAAGGGTACACCTGAATGGGAACGGGCTATGGACGCTGAATTTCAGAGTCTTCAGAAAAATCATACATGGACCCTTTCTGATCTTCCTGAAGGAAAAAAGCCCATTAGCTACAAATGGGTATATAAAGTGAAGTACAAAGCCAATGGAACTCTAGACAAGTATAAAGCTCGTCTTGTGGCTCGAGGATTCTCACAGAAAGAAGGCATTGACTATGAGGAGACTTTTGCTCCTACAGCCAAAATGAGTACCATACGGCTTGTCCTTGCTCTAGCAGCTCAGTTTAAATGGAAAGTTCATCAGATGGATGTAAAAAGTGCTTTCCTAAATGGTGACTTACAGGAAGAAGTCTACATGACACAGCCTCCAGGATTTAAGATTGTCGGTCAAGAACAAAAAGTGTGTAGATTAGCTAAAGCTCTCTATGGATTGAAACAAGCTCCTCGGGCTTGGTACATGAAAATTGATCAGTACCTGACAGATCATGGTTTTCAGCGGAGCCCATCTGATGCAACTCTGTATATCAAGCATACTGGTGATGATATCTTGTTTGTGGTTGTCTATGTAGATGACCTTATCATTACTGGCAGCTCTGCACATTTGATCCATGGGATCAAACAAGACTTCTGCAGAACCTTTGATATGACAGACTTGGGACTTCTTGACTATTGTTTGGGGATTGAAGTTTGGCAGACTGAGAATCGCATCTTTCTCTCTCAGTCCAAGTATGCCAAAAATCTTGTGGACAGGTTCAGAATGCAGGATTGCAAACCAGCCACAACTCTTATGAAACCCGGGCTCAAACTTTCAGCTCAGTCATCCTCTCTTCCTGTGGATGAAACTTTATTCAGGCAATTAGTGGGCAGTCTCATCTATCTTACTGCCACCAGACCAGACATCAGTTTTGCAGTGAGCTACATTTCCCGCTTCATGCCCGCTCCTAAAGTTGATCATTGGATAGCAGCAAAGCATGTGCTACGATATGTGCGTGGCACTTCTGATTATGGACTTCTATACACTCGCAGTTCCGATCCTATACTTAGTGGTTACACAGATTCTGACTGGGCCGGTTCGGTTGATGATCGTAAATCTACAGTTGGGTATGTGTTTAGTCTAGGATCTGGTGCTGTCACCTGGACTAGTAAGAAGCAGCAAGCCGTGGCTCTCTCCTCAACAGAAGCAAAGTATAGGGGAGCAGTTAAGGCATCCTGTGAGGCAGTTTGGCTTCGACGTATGCTTGCAGATATGCATGCTTCCCAGACAGGTCCTACTTCCTTGTTTTGTGATAATCAAGGAGTGCTCAAACTTGCCAAAAATCCCGTCTTTCATGAACGAACAAAACATGTAGAAACTCATTGCCACTACATTCGCCAACTTGTTGAAGACGGATCCATTCAGTTGAGATATATTCCCACATCAGAGCAGCCTGCAGATATCTTCACCAAGCCACTTGGTCCTGCTAAGTTTGAACAATTCAAGGGGTCTATTGGTGTTGTAAATAGATTGAGCATTAAGGGAGGGTATTAGAATAATTCTAATTTAGTTTAATGCTCATTCTTCTAGCTGTTGCTATTTTTATCTCTTTAGCAGTTTCTTATATGAAACTTAATCTTACATAGAAACTTGATGTTTCTATCTTTGTAAATATCTCTGTATTATTATTGAGTATTGTTGCTCAATCAATTCATTGAATTCATTTTGGAAATCCATATGCGTGTTTCGCACTGTTTTATAAGATAATAAGAAAGGTATGCCAAACGTAAACAAAACCATCGAAGATAGAGAGTCGTCCCCCAAAGTTTGAAGGCTTTCAGGATCAAGTGGCTCAATATCCCTCTTGAACGCATGGTATTGTTGATTTGGGGTAGCATCAAATGTGATCTAGGCCTCAAACTTTGCAGGGAGGCTTGGGCACATCTATTCCAAAGAACCCAGAAAGCATTTTGGAAATCCCACCCAAAAACAATTTTATTAAAATAACTAATATTTTTAATGGGCCCCTAAGTCTAAACTTGGGAAATTAAGCATATTAATGGGTATTAATCTAATCGTAGGTGTAACTTCTAGAAGAAGACAAGGATCAAGCTAAAATGATCTTAGCCATTGATTAGCTTTTAATTTAGGTCGTTGAATGTCAACAAGAAGATTATTTAAGGAAGCTTGTGGGTCATTTGGAAAACACACCGAGAGATCAAGGGATCGAATTTATGAAGTGAGAAGTTCTCAGGAGGAAATTTTCATCAGTCGAGCACATCTTTGTTGGAAACACCTTGTCGTGGTCAAGCACATCTAGGCGAGCCACGCATTATCTTTCGTCAAGTGCGCCTCGACTAGGCACCCTCATTGTGTTGACTCTCCAATTTGTTCCAATCATTCCACCAAACTCATCTCGGGTGTGTTCTTCATGCGCTTGTCTCACCAAATTATTTCCATCGAACTCCCCTCTGGTGAGCTCTGTTGAGAAATCTAGGGCATTCAATGTTAACAATTTCTCTACTTGATAATTGCTTGTGATATGCTTGTTCTTCAATTACTTATGATCTTTCGCTTTGTTAGTCTATTAGTGTGTTCTTTTTCATCAAGACAATTACCAGGATAAAGACAAGTGACAAAAAATATAGACTTCTCCAACCAGGGCCAAAACCTCTCACCTCTAGAGAGGAAAACCCAATAAAATTATTCTTCTAGATCTTCAATTGATAAGTACCAATACTAATACCATGACACTGACCCTTGACTCTTAGTATCCTCTTTTAAGAAACTTGTCACTAACCTAATCTTCCTTGTCCTTCCTTCTCTAGCTTCTTCTAGAGATACTCGGTCTCTACTTCTTATGGTGCACCTTCACAATTGCCCTAGAGAATCTCGGTCTCTAGGTCTTCTAGAGAAACTCAATCTCTACTTCACTATTCCAAAGGATTCCTTCCTTCTCTATCCCAGAGGAAGCTTATTCATTGCCTTCCAAAAGATTCCTTGTTCGCTGCCCTAGAAGAATCTACTTCGTCATCCCAGAAGAATCTACTTCACTGTTCCAAAAGATTTTGCTTCGATTTTCCCAAAAGATTCTTCCTTCAATACCCTAGAAGAGTGTCCTTTTTATCCTAGACAAAACCCTTTCTTACTGCCTCCTTTTCGCACTTCCTTTTGCACTTCTTTGTTGGAATTGAGTTTGAAACTAATGCTTAGAATGTAGGTCGATTTCCCCTACTTATACCACTCTTCTCTAGGTCTTTAGGCCGTCTTGATAGCTAGATGTAGGCCAACTTGTCTTGGTAGCTTCTTTAATGTTTGTAGGCCGACTTGAAGAGATTTTCTGACAATTTCTTTGGAGGATACTTTACATAGACAAGATGAGCTTTTACATAGTGCAACATGACTTCATTTACATGACAATCACTCTTATATTTTATGACTAGATGACAAATAAATCCTAAAGAATCTCAATGGGAATCTTGACTCAAAAACAAAATCCTTCCTCATGAAAATCCTTCTTCACGGTTCCATCTCGGTCCATGAACATCCCTCCATCTTCATCCTCTTCTCGGTTTGATTCCTACTCCAAACTCTCAATCCATCTATCAACTTCTTCTTCCTCGATAACGACACTAGGGTGGTACTAGCAAAGTCAAGGAGAAAAATATTAGAGGAAGGATGTGTTGGATAAATGATTAAGCAAACCCATAGCTGCAGTTTACAAGATGCAACAACCAAAACCAACGTTCTAGGGAAGTAACAAGGAGGAAGGGGCATGTTGACTAAAACCATCTAGGAACAAGTATCTCAAGATGGGCCCTACTCATGATAATGACCTAGAGGGAATCAATCACTAGTGTGGTGACCAAAAATAGAGTTGAAAAACAAGAAAATATAGAGAGAGTCAAAAAGGAAAAAATGGAAAAGACTAATTCCCGCCATTGGCATGAATGATTCACTAGTGGGAGAGTACTATTGCATGCGAAAAATTCAATCATGGTAATCTCATTGTCCAAAAAAGCTATATACATCCATTGATAATATTTTTGAGTTGGCTCAAGTAGAGGCAAAGGCAACACCGACTCCTTAGCCTAGAAAATTTACAAGAAAGTCACTTGGCATCCACAAGGTAAAGGAGACTAGGACAATAAGCAAGGTATGCCAAATGTAAACAAAACCATCGAAGATAAAGGGTCATCCCCCAAAGGATGAAATCTTTTAGGATCAAGAGGCTCAACATCCCTCCAGAAGGCATGTTCTAAGCCTCAAAACATGGTGACGTTTCCCTCCTAGAAATAACTTCCCTCAAGCAAGCTAATTAGTAGCCTCAAAATCTAGGAGTCACGCCACTAGGGTACACCTCTGAGCTATGAGATTCCTGAGTCCCCTAAGGTGTGCGACACTAGTGCACTTTCTCCTCAATGGTGAAATCAACTTGAATTTACTAATGCTGGTACTATCCCTCTAGCCCATATACCCTATGTCGAGACTGATATCTTATACTTGTGAAATTCTTGTTCAATTAAATCTCACTACAATTAGCCGCTTCAAAGCTTAAATTCATTTATAGTTTACTTCAACTAACTTAATTTCAGCTATAATCGCATTCATTTGTAAACAACACAAATCATGTACATAAATAACACTTCAATAAACGAGAGGGGGAACTCCCAAAACAATTTCCCAACTGCTCTATGACTATAAAACTTCCATACACAAAACTTCAGTTTATAATGTACTTCAGTTCGATTGGGAAGAACTCCAAACAGTTCATTGACACAAGCCCTCACAGATACAAATATACAATAACCCAGTTACAACCCTTCAGCTAGCAACACACAACCAAACCCAATAAATATCCATGCTGTGGCCTTTCAACCTGCACACAACCTCAATACACAAATACCCTACGGTGTACCACTCTCAGCAATACACAAGCTTGCACAAATTCCTTCCGCAACTTTCTTTAGAGAGTGAGCTCCTTCATGAGACCCAACTCTCTTCTTCTTTCATTATCCCCTATTCTAGCGATGACAGGTGGTTGATCTTCGGTCGATTGATGTTCTAACTCCTTTCATATCATCTTATATATATAAGTAACCCTCCATGAACAGTCGTGTCTCTTCCAAGAGACGTGTCGATTGGGCGTTCGAGCCAACCTTCCTTCGTTTGATCCAACCATAAACTCCAAATTATGTGGCATCATTTTTCGCATACAAACTTTCCTTCAATTCACCTTCGGTCATGTGCCTTTGCGTCTCATCCTCGGTTGTGTACCTTCACAACTCAGGCAGACACGTCTCATCTCGACACACCTTATCTTCAGTCGAGCGCATCTTGGCTAGGTGCACCTTGTCTTCAATTGGGTGCGCCTCAACTAGACACCCTCATCGTGCCAACTCTCAAATTTGTTCTAATCATTCCACAAACTCATCTCAGGTGTGTTCTTCGGGCGCTCGTCTCACAAAATTATTTCCATTGAACGTCTCAAGCGTGCCCTCCATGCCAACCAAGTCGTTCCACCGAACTCCACTCGGCCTAACTCAGGGATGCTCAGGTGCCTAGCCTAAGGGCTTGACATCCTCCCCCGCGTCAAAATGGTTTTCGTCCTAACAACACACCCCTCGGAAAATTTCCTAACCAAATCATAAAGACTGCCCTCATCATGAACAACCTTCACATCAATTGTCTTTATCAATACAGAAAAATCTCGTCTTTGACATATATCCCATGTCTATGCATGTATCGCACCCTGTAAGAATGACATGTGTTGGATCCCCTTGCACAATTGACTAGTCAGGTAGCTAATCTGACTATAGCATCAACTCCACAAGAACACATGCACCCAAACATGTGCAACCATTGTCACCTCTTCCATGTCACACAATCTTTCCTCCCACTATGCTCATCAGGAGGCACCATTCAATGGTATCTCAAGCTTCTAGAGGTTTCACCATCTTGAGGAAGTCACAATAAGCCCATCTTCTTCATGAGCTTCAAAAGGTTGGTGGTGCGATAAAGTCATACGACTCTTAGTATCCTCGACTCTTAGTATCCTCTTTCAAGAACCTTGTCACTAACCTAGTCTTCCTTGTCCTTCCTTCTCTTACTTCTTCTAGAGATACTCGGTCTATACTTCTTATGGTGCACCTTCACAATTGCCCTAGAGAACCTCAATCTCTAGGTCTTCTAGAGAAACTCAGTCTCTACTTCACTATTCCAGAGGATTCCTTCCTTCGTTATCCTAGAAGAAACTTATTCATTGCCTTCCAGAAGATTCCTTATTCGCTGCCCCAGAAGAATCTACTTCGTTGTCCCAGAAGAATCTACTTCGCTGTCCCAAAAGATTTTTCTTTGATTTTCCCAGAAGATTCTTCCTTTGATACCCTAGAAGAGTGTCCTTTTTATCCTAGAGAAAACCCTTTCTTATTGCCTCCTTTTCACACTTCCTTCTGCACTTCTTTGCTAGAAATGAGTTCGAACTTGATGCTTAGAATGGAGGCTGAGTTCCCCTGCTTATACCCCTCTTCTCTGGGTCTTTAGGCTGACTTGATAGCTGGATGTAGGCCAACTTGTCTTGGGAGCTTCTTTAATGTTTGTAGGCCGACTTGAAGAGATTTTGTGACAAGTTCTTTGCAGGATACTTTACATAGACAAGATGAGCTTTTACATAGTGTAACATGATTTCATTTACGTGACAATGACTCTTATATTTTATGACTAGATGACAAAGTCTTTACTAAAAAACAAAATCCTTGCTCATGAAACCCATGAAGCAAGTCAATATAATAATTTTCATTTATTTACATCTCTTTACATAAAATCACAATTACATGTCATTATCAAGACCGAACCTAGTCACAACTTTCAACACGTTCTTCATGTCAACCAAGTCGTTCCACTGAACTCGACTCCCTCAAACTTAGGCGTGCTCAAGTGCCTAGCCTAAGGGCTTGATATCCCCCCCCCGCCACTTCAAAATGGTTGTTGTCCTCGACAACGCACCCCTTCACAAACTTCTTAACCAAAGCCCGAAGATTGTCCTCATCATGAACAACCTCTGCATCAACTATCTTCATCAATACAAAATAATCTCATCTCCAACATATATACCATGTCTATTCATCTATCGCAACCTGTAAGAATAGCATGTGTTGGATCCCCTCGTGTAATCTACTAGTCGGGTAGCTAATTTGACAGTAGCATCAACTCCACAAGAACAAATGCACCCAAACATGTGCAGTCGTTGTCACCTCTTCCCTGTCACACAATCTTTCCTCTGGTTCTGCTCATCATGAGGTGCCATTCAATGGCATCTCAATCCCCGAGGGGTCTCACCATCTCAAGCAAGTTCTACTGAGCCTATCTCCTTCATGAGCTTCAAAAAGAAGGTTGTGTGGGGAAGTCAAATGACTTCCCTCTCTACATCACATGGCCATCTCTCTTCGTCTCCAAGAAGAATCCACCCATACCTGGTATCACCTCTTCATACTTCTCTACAATACAATTTATCAAACGAGGATAGGAACACCTACCCATACTCTCTTCCATCAACTTCATCAAAACTGGATCGTTATGGCTTAGTGTCTTCACGGTTCCATCCCGGTCCACAAACATTCCTCCATCTTCATCCTCTTCTCAATTTGATTCCTACTCCAAACTCTCAATCCACATATCAACATCTTCTTCCTACAAATCAACACTAGGGTGGTACTAGAAAAGTCAAGGAGCAAAATATTATAGGAAAGATGTGTTGGATAAATGATTAAGCAATCCCATAGCTGCAGTCTACAAGATGCAACAACCAAAACTAGTGTTCCAAGGAACTAACAAGGAGGAAGGAGCATGTTGACTAAAACCGTCTAGGAAGAAGTATCTCAAGTTAGGCCCTACTCATCATATTGACTTAGAGGGAATAAATCACTAGTGTGTTGACCAAAAATAGAGTTGAAAAAATGAGAAAATAGAGAGAGAAAGTCAAGAAGAAAAAAATGGAAAAGACTAATTCCTACCATTGGCATGAATGATTCACCAGTGGGAGGCTACTATTGCATGTGAACAATTCAAGCATGGTAATCTCATTGTCCAAAAAGCTATACACATCCACTGATAATATTTTTGGGTTGGCTCAAGTAGAGGCAAAGGCAACACCAACTCCTTAGCCTAGAAAATTTACAAGAAAGTCACTTGGCATCCACAAGATAAAGGAGACTAGGACAATAAGCAAGGTATGCCAAATGTAAACAAAACCATCGAAGATAAAGGGTAATCCCCCAAAGGATGAAATCTTTTAGGATCAAGAGGCTCAACATCCCTCTAGAAGGCATGTTATAAGCCTCAAAACATGGTGACATTTCCCTCATAGAAATAACTTCCCTCATGCAAGCTAATTAGTAGCCTCAAAATTTAGGAGTCATGCCACTAGGGCACACCTCTGAGCTATGAGATTCATGAGTCCCCTGAGGTGTGCAACACCAGTGCACTTTCTCCTCAATGGTGAAATCAACTTGGCCTAACTCGAGCACATTCGACTGCCTAAGCCTAAGGGCTTGACAATGGGAGGTCTACACGAGTCAAGTAAAAAGGGCCAAATATGTTAAAAGCTCCTCCAAAATAGCTCATAAGTCCAAGGATAGATTTCAAACGTAAGAATATATCCTAAAAATCATGCAAGTGACCTCCAAAAATTATGAATGACCCTCTCCAAGTCAAAAGTAATGAAGCCACATGTTCGCAAATAGCGAGTAGATGTGTCCGCAAAAGGGTTTGGAGCTCTATTCTAGTGCAAAATAGCTTGAAAGATGATGAAATAGGAGGTCCTTCAAGGATGTTCAACATGGAATGTCAAGAGGATGCCCATGCATGCAAAATTTGCCCAAATGGGCCTTGAATGATGTGACCAATGTTGTCGCATATGTGTACTACCATGTCAACTATGAAATTACCCCATGAAATGTGGCGCCACATCAACAATCATAGAATCATCTTCCATTGTCCCAAGCCAAAACATGTCAAATACATAAAATGTGGTCCATGCTAAACAAGCTAGATAAGAGTAGTGTTATGCAAGAAGCATAAATGAAATGCAAAAAGCCAAGGAAGAATAGTTAGAATTACGATACTTACAATTCACTAAAAAAAATAGATGTCTTGATGTTGGAGCTTGTTGAAGGATGTATCCAAGTCAAGAATATATCCTCATAATCATCCAAGCAACCTCATCAATTGCAAAATAGATGGAAATAAAGGTCACCTAAAGTGG
Organism: Pinus taeda; assembly: GCA_000404065.3. Lineage (NCBI taxonomy): Eukaryota > Viridiplantae > Streptophyta > Pinopsida > Pinales > Pinaceae > Pinus > Pinus taeda. The sequence goes on along the minus strand of APFE030411781.1, from coordinate 125,554 downwards.
CAAAGTTCATGAAATAGCTACAAAACTATGAGATAGCTATGCCCACCAGTAGCTACCAAGGGTGCAAGAGATACGAAGCACCAACAAAGGCAAGATTTGGAAATACGATCACCATAGTAGGTCTTGCATGAGAAGAAGTGACTTTGGAGAGGCAAAAGCAAAGCCTACATGAGACAATGCTATCACAAAACAAGAAAAGGTGTGACTTGTGATGAACTAGTGACATACTAGTGAAGACGAAAATATCTAACATGAGTATGTACATGTTGGGAGAATAAGAAAAGAAGAATGAAAACAATAGAAAAAGGTAGATATAGAAAGAGAGAAAATTGGAGAGGCTCATCTTATATATATAAGTAACCCCCCATGAACAGTCGTGTCTCTTCCAAGAGACGTGTCGATTGGGCGTTCGAGCCAACCTTCCTTCGTTTGATCCAACCATAAACTCCAAATTATGTGGCATCATTTTTCGCATACAAACTTTCCTTCAATTCACCTTCGATCATGTGCCTTTGCGTCTCATCCTCGGTTGTGTACCTTCGCAACTCAGGCAGACACATCTCATCTCGACACACCTTATCTTCAGTCGAGCGCATCTTGGCTAGGTGCACCTTGTCTTCAATTGGGTGCGCCTCAACTAGACACCCTCATCGTGCCGACTCTCAAATTTGTTCTAATCATTCCACAAACTCATCTCAGGTGTGTTCTTCGGGCGCTCGTCTCACAAAAATATTTCCATTGAACGTCTCAAGCGCGCCCTCCATGCCAACCAAGTCGTTCCACCGAACTCCACTCAGCCTAACTCAGGCATGCTCAGGTGCCTAGCCTAAAGGCTTGACATCCTCCCCCGCATCAAAATGGTTTTCGTCCTAACAACACACCCCTCGGAAAATTTCCTAACCAAATCATAAAGACTGCCCTCATCATGAACAACCTTCACATCAATTGTCTTCATCAATACAGAAAAATCTCGTCTTTGACATATATCCCATGTCTATGCATGTATCGCAACCTGTAAGAATGACATGTGTTGGATCCCCTTACGCAATGGACTAGTCAGGTAGCTAATCTGACTATAGCATCAACTCCACAAGAACAAATGCACCCAAACATGTGCAACCATTGTCACCTCTTCCATGTCACACAATCTTTCCTCCCACTATGCTCATCAGGAGGCGCCATTCAATGGTATCTCAAGCTTCTAGAGGTTTCACCATCTTGAGCAAGTGACAATAAGCCCATCTTCTTCATGAGCTTCAAAAAGATGGTGGTGCGGGAAAGTCATACGACTTTCCTTTCCACAAAACAATGCCATATCACCTCTTCTCCGAGAAGAATCCACCCATACCTGGTATGAACCCTCCATACTTTTCTGCAATATACTCCTCTTCACATTGATCCTCAGTCATCTGCCTTCACAAATCGGACGGGCACACTTCTTGGTCGAGCGCTTCTCGGTTGGGCGCATCTTATCTTTAGCTAAGTGTGCCATTTCTTCGATAGAGCGTACCCTGGTTGGGTACCCTTGTCATGCTAACTCACCAAGTTGTTCCAATTGTTCCACCGAACTCATCTTGGGTGTGCTCTTCATGTGCCCATCTCACCAAAGTCGTTCAACCAAACTCATCTCGGGGGCACTCTTCGTGTCGTTCAACCAAACTCATCTCAGGGGCACTCTTCATGTCGTCCAAGTAATTCCACCAAATTTGACTCGGCCTAACTTGAGCACATTCGAGTGCCCAAGCCTAAGTGCTTGACGGTTGGAGGTCCACATGCGTCAAGTGAAAAGGGCCAAATATGTTGAAAGCTCCTCCAAAATAGCTCATAAGTTCAAGGACAGGTTTTGAACATAAGAACATATCCTAATAATCATGAAAGTGACCTCCAAAAATTATGAAATGACCCTCTCCAAGTCAAAAATAATGAAGCCAAATGTTCGCAAATAGCCAGTAGATGTGTTCGCAAATGGTTTGGAGCTCTATTCCAAGGTAAAATAGCTAGAAAGATGATGAAATATGAGGTTGTTCAAGGATATTAACCATGAAATGTCAAGAGGATGCCCATGCATGCAAAATTTGCCTAAATGGTCCTTAAATGAAGTGACCAATGAGGTCGCATATGTGTACTACCATATCAATTATGAAATTGCCCCATGAAATGTGATGCCACATGAACAATCATAGAATCATCTCCCATTGTCCCAAGCCAAAACATGTCAAATACATAAAATGGGGTCCATGCTAAACAAGCTAGATAATAGTAGTGTTAAGCAAGAAGCATATATGAAATGCAAAAAGCCGAGGAAGAATACTTAGAATCACGATACTTATAATTCACTTAAAAAAAGAGATGTCTTGATGTTGGAGCTTGTTCAAGGATGTTTCCAAGGTAAGAATATATCCTCATAATCATCCAAGCGACCTCGTCAATTGCAAAATAGATGGAAATAAAGGTCGTCTAAAGTGGCAAAGTCTGTGAAATAGCTATGAAACTACGAGATAGCTATGCCCAATTGTAGCAACCTAGGGTGCAAGAGATACAAAGACTAGTAAAGCACCAATGAAGGCAAGATTTGCAAAAACGATCACCATGGTAGTTCTAGCATGAGAAGAAGTGACTTTCAAAAGGCAAAGGGGCAAAGGCTACATGAGACAATGCTATCACAAAACAAGCAAAGGTGTGAGTTGTGATGAACTAGTGACATACTAGTGAAGACAAAAATATCTAACATGAGTATGTAGATGTTGAGAGAATGAGAAATGAAGAAAGAAAACAATAGAAAAAGGTAGATATAGAAAGAGAGAAATTTGGTTACCACACTAGAGTGGTACTAGCTAAGTCAAGAAGCAAAATATTAGAAAAAGGATGTGTTGGATAAATAATTAAGCAATCCCATAGTTGCAGTCTAAAGGATGAAACAACCAAAACCAACGTTACAAGAAAGTAACAAGGAGGAAGGAGCATGGTGACTAGAACCATTTAGGAAGAAGTATCTCAAGTTGGGCCCACTCATGACAATGACTTAGAGGGAATCAATCAGTAGTGAGGTGACCAAAAATAGAGTTGACAAAATGAGGAAATATAGAGAGAGAACCAAAGAGAAAAAAAAAGGTAAAAAGGCATTCCCACCATTGCCATGAATGATTCAGAAGTGGGAGACTATTATTCTATGATAAAAATTAAAACATAGTAATCTAATAGTCAAAGCAAGTTGTATACCTCCACTAGTAATATTTTTGGTTTGGCTCAAGTAGAGGCAAAGGAAACACCAACTCCTAGGCCTAGAAAAATTATAGGAAAGTAACTTTTCTTGCACAAAGTAAAGGAGACTAAGATAATAAGCAAGAGATGCCAAATGTAAATAAACCATCGAAGACAGAGAGTCGTCCACCAAAGGATGAAGTCTTTCAGGATCAAGTGGCTCAATATCCCTCTTGAAGGCATGGTATTGTTGATTTGGGGTAGCATAAGATGTGTTCTAGGCCTCAAACTTTGCAGGGAGGTTTGGGCACAAGTATTCCATAGAACCCAAAAAGTGTTTGGGAAATTCCACCCAAAAACAATTTTATTAAAATAATTAATATTTTTAATGGGCCCCTAAGTCTAAACTTAAGCAATTAAAAATATTAATGGGTATTAATCTAATCGTAGGTGTAACTTCTAGAAGAAGACAAGGATCAAGCTAAAATGATCTTAGAGATTGATTAGATTTTAAAGTGGGTCGTTGAATGTCAATGAAAAGATTATTTAAGGAAGCTTGTGGGTCATTTGGAGAACACACCGAGAGATCAAGAGATATAATTTCTGTAGTGAGAAGTTATGAGAAGGAAATTCTGATCACACCTTGTCGTTAATCGAGCGCGTCTCCATTGGGAACACCTTGTTGTGGTCAAGCACATCTAGGCAAGCCACGCCTTGTCTTCGGTCAGGTGCGCCTCGACTAGTCAACCTCGTCGTGTTGTCTCTCCAATTTGTTCCAATCATTCCACCAAACTCATCTCGGGTGTCTTCTTCGTGCGCTTGTCTCACCAAATTCTTTCCATCGAACTCCCCTCGAGTGAGCTCTATTGAGAAATCTAGGGCATTCAATGTTAACAATTTCTTTGCTTGATAATTGCTTGTGATATGCTTGTTCTTCAATTACTTATGATCTTTCACTTTGTTAGTCTATTAATGTGTTCTTTTTCATCAAGACAATTAGCAAAATAAAGACAAGTGACACAAAATATAGGCTTCTCCAGCCAGGGCTAAAACCTCTCACCTCTAGAGAGAAAAACCAAATAAAATTCTTCTTCTAGATCTTCAATTGATAAGTTCCAAGACCTTGACACTGACCCTTGACTCTTAGTATCCTCTTTCAAGAACCTTTTCACTATCCTAGTCTTCCTTGTCCTTCCTTCTCGTACTTCTTCTAGAGATACTCGGTCTATACTTCTTATGGTGCACCTTCACAATTGCCCTAGAGAACCTCAATCTCTAGGTCTTCTAGAGAAACTTAGTCTCTACTTCATTATTCCAGAGGATTCATTCCTTCATTATCCCAGAAGAAACTTATTCATTGCCTTCCAGAAGATTCCTTATTTGTTGCCCCAGAAGAATCTACTTCATTGTCCCACAAGAATCTACTTCGCTGTCCCAAAAGATTTTTCTTTGATTTTCCCAGAAGATTCTTCCTTCGATACCCTAGAAGAGTGTCCTTTTTATCCTAGAGAAACCCTTTCTTACTGCCTCCTTTTTGCACTTCCTTCTGCACTTCTTTGCTAGAAATGAGTTCGAACTTGATGCTTAGAATGGAGGCTGAGTTCCCCTACTTATACCCCTCTTCTCTGGGTCTTTAGGCCGATTTGACAGCTGGATGTAGGCCAACTTGTCTTGGGAGCTTCTTTAATGTTTGTAGGCCGACTTGAAGAGATTTTGTGACAAGTTATTTGCAGGTTACTTTACATAGACAAGATGAGCTTTTACATAGTGTAACATGACTTCATTTACATGACAATGACTCTTATATTTTATGTCTAGATGACGAATAAATCCTAAAGAATCTCAATGGGAGTCTTTACTAAAAAACAAAATCCTTGTTCATGGAACCCATGAAGCAAGTCAATATAATAATTTTCATTTATTTACATCTCTTTACATAAAATCACAATTACATGTCATTATCAAGACCGAACCTAGTTACAACTTTCAACACGCTCTTCATGTCGACCAGGTCGTTCCACTGAACTCAACTCCCCCTAAATTAGGCGTGCTCAAGTGCCTAGCCTAAGGGCTTGATATCCCCCCCCACTTCAAAATGGTTGTTGTCTTCGACAACGCACCCCTTCACAAACTTCTTAACCAAAGCCCGAAGATTGTCCTCATCATGAACAACCTCTGCATCAACTGTCTTCATCAATACAAAATAATCTCATCTCCAACATATATACCATGTCTACTCATCCGCAACCTGTAAGAATGACATGTGTTGGATGCCCTCATGTAATCGACTAGTCGAGTCGCAAATATGACAGTAGCATCAACTCCGCAAGAACACATGCACCCAAACATGTGCAGCCATTGTCACCTCTTCCCTGTCACACAATCTTTCTTCTAATTCTGCTCATCATGAGGTGCCACTCAATGGCATCTCAATCTCCCAGGGGTCTCACCATCTCAAGCAAGTTCTACTGAGCCTATCTCCTTCTTGAGCTTCAAAAAGATGGTTGTGTGGGGAAATCATACGACTTCCCTTTCTACATCACATGGCCATCTCTCTTCGTCTCCGAGAAGAATCCACCCATACCTGGTATGACCCCTTCATACTTCTCTACAATACAAGTTATCAAACGAGGATAGGAACACCTACCCATACTCTCTTCCATCAACTTCATCGAAACTGGATCGTTATGGCTTAGTGTCTTGACGGTTCCATATCGGTCCACGAACATCCCTCCATCTTCATCCTCTTCTCGGTTTGATTTCTACTCCAAACTCTCAATCCATCTATCAACATCTTCTTCCTACAAATCGACACTAGGGTGGTACTAGAAAAGTCAAGGAAAAAAATATTAGAGGAAGGATGTGTTGGATAAATGATTAAGCAATCCCATAGCTGCAGTCTACAAGATGCAACAACCAAAACCAGCGTTCCAAGGAAGTAACAAGGCGGAAGGAGCATGTTGACTAAAACCGTGTAGGAAGAAGTATCTCAAGATGGGCCCTACTCATCATATTGACTTAGAGGGAATCAATCACTAGTGTGGTAACCAAAAATAGAGTTGAAATGAGAAAATATAGAGAGAGAGTCAAGAAGAAAAAAATGGAGAAGACTAATTCCCACCATTGGCATGAATGATTCACCAGTGGGAGACTACTATTGCATGCGAAAAATTCAAGCATGGTAATCTCATTGTCCAAAAAAGCTATATACATCCACTGATAATATTTTTGGGTTGGCTCAAGTAGAGGCAAAGGCAACACCGACTCCTTAGCCTAGAAAATTTACAAGAAAGTCACTTGGAATCCACAAGGTAAAGGAGACTAGGACAATAAGCAAGGTATGCCAAATGTAAACAAAACCATCGAAGATAAAGGGTCATCCCCCAAAGGATGAAATCTTTTAGGTAGGATCAAGAGGCTCAACATCCCTCCAGAAGGCATGTTATAAGCCTCAAAACATGGTGAGGTTTCCCTCCTAGAAATAACTTCCCTTAGGCAAGCTAATTAGTAGCCTCAAAATCTAGGAGTCACGCCACTAGGGCACACCTCTGAGCTATGAGATTCCTGAGTCCCCTGAGGTGTGCGAGACCAGCGCACTTTCTCCTCAATGGTGAAACCAACTTGAGTTTACTAATGCTCGTACTATGCCTCTAGCCCATGTACCCTATGCCGAGAATGATGTCTTATACTTGCGAAATTCTTGTTCAATTAAATCTCACTACAATAGCCACTTCAAAGCTTAACTTCAATCATAGTTTACTTCAATTAACTTAATTTCAGCTATAATCACATTCGTTCATAAACAACACGAATCATGTACATAAATAACACCTCAATAAATGGGAGTGGGAACTCCCAAAACAATTTCCCAACTACTCTGTGACTGTAAAACTTCCGTACACAACTTCGGTTTATAATGGACTTCGGTTCGATTCTGAAGAACTCCAAACCAATGTGGAAAAAGTCAAAGTCGGGATTAAATCGGAAAGGGTCCAAAAGTTGAAAAAGTCGTTAAAGTCGGGAGTTTTTCAAAAAAGTCGGCAAAATTAAACGGCCAACCAAAAAAATAAAAAAATCGGGATTTAATCGGCCAGCCAAAAAAATAAAAAAATCGGGATTTATTCCCGACTTTTTCCACACTGCTCCAAACAGTTCGCTGACACAAGCCCTCACAGATATAAATATACAATAAACCAGTTACAACCCTTCAACTAGCTACACACAACCAAACCCAATAAATATCCAAGTTGTGGCCTTTCAACCTACACACAACCTCAATACACAAATACCCTGCGGTGTACCACTCTCAGCAATACACAAGCTTGCACAAATTCCTTCCGCAACTTTCTTTAGAGAGCGAGCTCCTTCGTGAGACCCAACTCTCTTCTTCTTTCGTTGTCTCCTTTTCTAGCGATGACAGGTTGTTAATCTTCGATTGATTGATGTTCTAACTCCTTTCCTATCATCTTATATATATGAGTCACCCTCCATGAACAGTCGTGTCTCTTCCAAGAGGTGTGTCGATTGGGCGTTCAAGCAGACCTTCCTTCGTTTGATCCAACCATAAACTCCAAATTATGTCGCATCATTTGTCGCATACAAACTTTCCTTCAGTTCACCTTCGGTCGTGTGCCTTCACGTCTCATCCTCGGTCGTGTGCCTTCACGTCTCATCCTCGGTCGTGTACCTTCCCAACTCGGGTGGATGCATCTCAGCCCAAAACACCTTATCTTCAGTCGGGCGCATGTTGGCTAGGTGCACCTTGTCTTCGATCCAGTGCACCTCGAATAGAGACCCTCGTCGTGCCAACTCTCAGATTTGTTCTAATCGTTCCACCAAACTCATCTCAGGTGTGTTATTCATGCACTCGTCTCACAAAAGTCTTTCCATTGAACGTCTCAAGCACACCCTCCATGCCAACCAAGTCATTCCACCAAACTCGACTCGGCCTAATCAGGCTTGCTCAAGTGCCTAGCCTAAAGGCTTGACATCCTCCCCCACGTCAAAATGGTTGTCGTCCTCAACAACACAACCCTCAACAAATTTCTTAACCAAATCATAAAGACTGTCCTCATCATGAAGAAACTTCACATCAATTGTCTTCATCAATACAAAAGAATCCCGTCTTTGACATATATCCCATGTCTATGCATGTATTGCAACCTGTAAGAATGACATGTGTTGGATCCCCTTGCGCAATCGACTAGTCAAGTAGCTAATCTGACTGTAGCATCAACTACACAAGAACACATGCACCCAAACATGTGCAACCATTGTCACCTCTTCCATGTCACACAATCTTTCCTCCGACTATGCTCATCATGAGGCGCCATTCAATGGTATGTCAAGCTTCTAGAGGTCTCACCATCTTGAGGAAGTGAGAATAAGGCCATCTCCTTCATGAGCTTCAAAAAGATGGTGGTACAGCAAAGTCATACGACTTCCCTTTTCACAAAACAATGCCATATCACCTCGTCTCTGAGAAGAATCCACCCATACCTTATATGAACCCTCCATACTTTTCTGCAATATATTTCTCTTCACATTGATCCTTAGTCATGTGCCTTCGCAAATCAAATGGGCGCGTCTCAGTTGGGCGAATCTTGTCTTTAGCTAGGCATGTCTTTTCTTCAATAAAGCATGCCCTGGCTGGGTGCCCTTGTCGTGCTAACTCACAAAGTTGTTCCAATTGTTCCATCGAACTCATCTTGGGCGTGCTTTGCATCTGCCCATCTCACCAAAGTCGTTCAACAAAACTCATCCCAGGGGCACTCTTTGTGTCGTCCAAGTAATTCCACCAAATTTGGCTCAACCTAACATGAGCACATTCAACTACCTACGCCTGAGTGCTTGACAATGGGAGGTCCACATGCGTCAAGTGAAAAGGGCCAAATATGTTGAAAGCTCCTCCAAAATAGCTCATAAGTTCAAGGACAGGTTTCGAACTTAAGAACATATCCTAATAATCATGAAAGTGACCTCCAAAAATTATGAAATGACCCTCTCCAAGTCAAAAATAATGAAGCCACATGTTCGCAAATAGAAAGTAGATGTGTCTGCAAAGGGTTGGAAGCTCTATTCCAAGGTAAAATAGCTAGAAAGATGATGAAATATGAGGTTTTTCAAGGATATTAACCATGAAATGTCAAGAGGATGCCCATGCATGCAAAATTTGCCTAAATGGTCCTTAAATGAAGTGACCAATGTCGTCGAATATGTGTACTACCATATCAACTATGAAATTGCCCCATGAAATGTGATCCCACAAGAACAATCATAGAATCATCTCCCATTGTCCCAAGCCAAAACATGTCAAATACAAAAAATGGGGTCCATGCTAAACAAGCTAGATAATAGTAGTGTTAAGCAAGAAGCATATATGAAATGCAAAAAGCCAACGAAGAATACTTAGAATTGTGATACTTATAATCCACTAAAAAAAAGAGATGTCTTGATGTTGGAGCTTGTTCAAGGATGTTTCCAAGGTAAGAATATATCCTCATAATCATCCAAGCAACCTCATCAATTGCAAAATAGATGGAAATAAAGGTCATCTAAAGTGGCAAAGTTTGTGAAATAGTTATGAAACTACGAGATAGTTATGCCCTCTTGCGGCTAGCTAGGGTGCAAGAGATACAAAGACTGGTAAAGCACCATTGAAGGCAAGATTTGGAAATACGATCACCATGGTAGCTCTACCATGAGAAGAAGTGACTTTCGAAGGGCAAAAGCAAAGGATACATGAGACAATGCTATCACAAAACAAGTAAAGGTGTGATCTGTGATGAACTAGTGAAGACAAAAATATATAACATGAGTATGTAGATGTTGAGAGAATGAGAAATGAAGAAAGAAAACAACAGAAAAAGGTAGATATAGAAAGACAGAAAATCGGTTACCACACTAGAGTGGTACTAGCTAAGTCAAGAAGCAAAATATTAGACGAAGGATGGTTGGATAAATGATTAAGCAATCCCATAGCTGCAGTGTAAAGAATGAAACAGCCAAAACCAACATTACAAGAAATTAACAAGGAGGAAGGAGCATGGTAACTAGAACCATTTAGGAAGAAGTATCTCAAGTTGGGCCCACTCATGACAATCACTTAGAAGGAAACAATCAGTAGTGAGGTGACCAAAAATAGAGTTGACAAAATAAGAAAATATAGAGAGAGAACCAAAGAGAAAAAAAATGAAAAAGATGTTCCCACCATTGCCATGAATGATTCAGAAGTGGGAGACAATTATTCTATGATTAAAATTCAAACATAGTAATCTAATAGTCGAAGCAAGTTGTATACCTCTACTAATAATATTTTCGGTTTGGCTCAAGTAGAGGCAAAGGCAACACCAACTCCTAGGCCTAGAAAAATTACAGGAAAGTCACTTTTCATTCACAAAGTAAAGGAGACTAAGATAATAAGCAAGGTATGCCAAATCTAAACAAAACCATTGAAGATAGAGAATCGTCCGCCAAAGGATGAAGTCTTTTAGGATCAAGTGGCTCAATATCCCTCTTGAAGGCATGGTATTGTTGATTTGGGGTAGCATCGGATGTGCTCTAAGCCTCAAACATTGCAAGGAGGCTTGGGCACATGTATTCCATAGAACCCAGAAAGCGTTTTGGGAAATTCCACCCAAAAACAATTTTATTAAAATAATTAATATTTTTAATGGGCCCCTAAGTCTAAACTTAGGAAATTAAAAATATTAATGGGTATTAATCTAATCATAGGTGTAGCTTCTAGAAGAAGACAAGGATCAAGCTAAAATGATCTTAGCCATTGATTAGCTTTTAATCTAGGTCATTGAATGTCAATGAGAAGATTATTTAAGGAAGCTTGTGGGTCATTTGGAAAAAACATCGAGAGATCAAGAGATCACATTTCTGAAGTGAGAAGTTCTCAGGAGGAAACTTTGACCACACCTTGTCGTCAGTCGAGCGCGTCTCCATTGGGAACACCTTCTCGTGGTCAAACACATCTAGACGAGACACACCTTGTCTTCGGTCAGGTGTGCATCGACTAGGCACCCTCGTCATGTTGACTCTCCAATTTGTTCCAATCATTCCACTAAACTCATCTCGTGTGTGTTCTTCGTGTGCTTGTCTCACCAAATTCATTCCATCGAACTCTCCTCGAGTGAGCTCTATTGAGAAATCTAGGGCATTCAATGTTAACAATTTCTTTGCTTGATAATTGCTTGTGATATGCTCGTTCTTCAATTACTTATGATCTTTCACTTTGTTAGTTTATTAGTGTGTTCTTTTTCATCAAGCCAATTACCAAAATAAAGAAAAGTGACATAAAATATAGGCTTCTCTAGCCAGGGCCAAAACCTCTCACCTCTAGAGAGGAAAACCCGATAAAATTCTTCTTCTAGATCTTCAATTGATAAGTACCAAGACCATGACACTGACCTAGTCTTCCTTGTCCTTCCTTCTCTTGCTTCTTCTAGAGATACTCGGTATCTACTTCTTATAGTGCACCTTCACAATTTCCTGAGAGAATCTCAGTCTCTATTTCTTCTAGAGGAACTCGGTCTCTACTTCACTATTCCAGAGGATTCCTTCCTTTGCTATCCCAAAAGAAACTTATTCACTGCCTTCCAAAAGATTCCTTATTTGCTGCCCCAGAAGAATCTACTTCATTGTCCCAGAAGAATCTACTTCGCTGTCCCAAAAGATTTTTCTTCGATTTTCCCATAAGATTCTTGCTTCGATACCCTAGAAGAGTGGCCTTTTTATCCTAGAGAAAACCCTTTCTTACTGCCTCCTTTTCGCACCCCTTGACAAAATTCTTAACCAACGACTGAAGATTGTCCTCATCATGAACAACCTCTGCATCAACTGTCGTCATCAATACAAAAGAATCTCATCGCCATAATATATACCATGTCTATTCATGTATCGCAACCTGTAAGAATGACAAGTGTTGGATCCCCTCGTGTAATCGACTAGTCAAGTAGCTAATTTGACAGTAACATCAACTCCACAAGAACACATGCACCCAAACATGTGCAGCCATTGTCACCTCTTCCCTGTCACACAATCTTTCCTCTGGTTCTGCTCATCATAAGGTGCCATTCAATGGCATCTCAATCTCCCAGGGGTCTCACCATCTCAAGCAAGTTCTAGTGAGCCTATCTCCTTCATGAGCTTCAAAAAAATGGTGGTGTGGGGAAGTCATACGACTTCCGTTTCTACATCACATGGCCATCTCTCTTCGTCTACGAGAAGAATCCACCCATACCTATGTTGAAATTTGGCACCGGAGGACAGGTGGTTCCCTAAGGCTTTGATCTTTGGCCTAGGGAAAAGTGTCCAAAAGAATTTAATTTTTCTCCTAAAGTGGCTTTATCATTTTTATAAAGTCAAATCTAATTTACAAGTGACTTTAAGTGATAAAGTTACTAAAGTCTAATTTTAAAGTGACTTTAATAAAGTCAATGTAAAATTATAAAGGAAAAGTGACTTTGGAAATAAATGACTAAGTGGGTCTTTATTAAAGTGGAATGAATTAAAAAATAGAAAGTGAGATTTAAATGAGCATTTAATCTCAACCATAGATCTGATCTATCTCATCCATTGGATTTAGGGATCACCCAAAAGTCACTTAGGGTTAGATTAAGGGAGGAAAAGGAGGAAAATGTTATTCATTCTTTCATGAGCAGATTGGGAGAAAGAGAGCAACAGAGCAACAGAGATTTCTGGACAGAAAGGAGAAGGAGGCAGCAGCTTGGCACATATTCCAAGGTAGCACTTCAGTAAATCCGTACAGCTGAAAGAACAAGCAGTAAAAGGCAGATTTTTGCTAAGAAAATAGTAAAAGACTGATTTTTGGGCACAAATTTCAAGGAGGCGATTTTCTGCATGAAAACCGAGGTCTGTCTGTACAGTCCGTACAGCCATCCATATAATTCGTATAGTCCGTACGGTCTGTACATCCGTACAACAGGTTTAGTTTGACTGTGAAGTTGAAAAATGAGATAAGTTGTTTGTTGGAAAAATTTGTTTTGCTGAAATTTTCTCACTGTAAAAGGCATTTTCCAGAAACAAAGAAAAGCTCTCAAACCGGTTTTCCTCAAGAGTTGTAGGGGTTTTTTCCAGGGTAACATTGAACAAAAATATCTGTGTTTAAATGTGTTTTAATGGTTGTTTGTTACTGCTGATTTTTATTTCTACAACTTCCAACATTCTGTAAAATTTCCAGAATTTGTGTTTTCAAAAAAAATTATTTTTTTAAGTTGTTAAATGTATGGTTATGGGAAAGGGCATTTAACTATATGGGAGAAATAAGGAGAAACTGAAAACTGTGGTGGGAAAACATAAATTTCTACATTTTGTCCGCGAAACATGGGAAGAACAAAAATAATAAGATCTACTCAAAAGAGTAGTCCACTGGTACCATGCACGTGCATCTAGCCATCCAAGAGAAAGGTGAACCCTCGATTTCGTCGGTGCCTCACTCGCTTGAGATGGAAGTTGATCGTGATAGCTCTTCTGTGTTGATGTGTAGTAGGTGGATCTTCGCTCCTCTCTATCTGTCCTACGGGGGTTGTTGTCCTTGTGGCTAATTCGTTGCCAACTTGATAGTGGTCTTGTGGGGTGATGTGGGTGATGATATGTTGAAGTTTTAACTCATGGTGTCTTTTTCTTTAATTCACCCCTTACTGGAGCCTGACTGTTATCTGGTGCATGTTGTGGTGCCTGCGTGGTGTCTTATCTTTCAATATTACTTCAACCACTGAGCTCTCCTCTGATGTATCAGCACCTGCAACTTTTCCTGCTTCAACCTCTGTTTGTGTTTGATTGTTGATCATCACTGGCTCATCATCTAATATGTTAGACTTGGAACATCTTTTGCTTCCGTCTCCTTGGACTCTACCTGTTTATTAATGAAAATATCCTTTAATGTAATTTTCTTCTTTTTATACTAGAGCTTCAGGAATTTCTTCTGTGCATTAATATTGATAGTACCCACTAATTCCATCCAAGGGTATCCCAAAACAACATCCATGTTATCCATATCTGAAGCATAAAAATCACCATGCAATACATACTTATCCATAAAAAGCTTCAAATCCTTATAAACTTGAACATCCTCATCATCAACCTGTATATTTTCAATTTGTTTTGCTGGAACTTGTAATTTTTTTACCAAATTAACATTGATGAAATTATGTTTGCAACTAGGATTTATAGAAACAATGATCTTCTCTTTCTAAATCAATCCATGAACCAACAATAAGGAGATACCAACAGAAAATAACCCTTTAGGTTCATTGGTTTCCTTCTTTAAAATAAAATCTTTGCTAGGTTGTGTGTGTGTCTGTGTGAGCTTATCCACAATATTGGCTTTATGGTCAAAGTGGTCCATAAGATCTTTTGTAAATGTGTCTCAAGTCAAGGGCCTTCGATAGCAACGTTGATGCCATTACCACCATTGCCACCATTGTCATCTTTCATTGTCCAAGTACAATTTTCCCACACTCAACTGAGTCTCATCATCCATGATGTAATTCAATCTAAAATATTTCTCCATTTGTACTAGCCATTTGGCTGGTTGAGAGCCATCAAATTTATGCAAGTCCCTGAAATTCTGACCTAGAGCTGCCATCACAAAAAAATGGGTGAAAATTTGAAATGGCCACAATTCTGTCAATATTGCTCAGAATTTCTATTATGACCTATTTTTGGAAATGAAAAAATCATTCTACATCTGCATATGTGATAAAAATCTTAATCCAGGCATCGGAACGTTAGATCTACGCTGCAACTCTCCCGTCGTCACCAAAATTTCTGCAAAAAAGAGCTTATTTTAAATCAACGATATCTCCCTCATCCGGACTCCGATTTGACTATTTTTTTTTTTGAAATTGAGCGTTTTTCACAAAGAATCCAGATATACAATTAGATTTTTCAGATCTTCACTAGGACGTCTAGATCTACGTCACAAACTCGCCGCCCTGAAAAATTGTCTGCCACCCCACTGATTTTTAGATTAGCAATATCTCCTTCATCCGGACTCCGATTCGGCCGATTTTTTTTTTTAAGTCAGGGATTTTTTTTACATAGATTCCAGATCTACAATTATATTTTTCATATCTTACACAAAAATATATAGATTTGATCTGCAAACTCGCCGCCCCCGAAATCCTGCAAAAAATAAAAAAAAGTTTCCATTTTTTTGCCCAAGAAAGTGCTCTGATACCACTTGTTATAACTCTAATCCAAAAATATAAGATAATGCAAATAAACTCAAAAACAATATGAAATGATTCTTTATTGATCAAAATCGTTAAGGTAGGGCAACACCATACATTCACTCGCTAAGGAAGAAGAACACTCCACAAGCCATATGCCTGTACATACAATAATCCTTCACACAATTCCTTGACACCTTCCATGTGGAGTCTCTAGCCTCTATATAGGCCTCATACATACAATACTATGGATCATTACCGTGGTTCTCTTCATACCATCAACTAATACCATGGGCCCATTACATTAATACTAACTACTTGTGGTCTCTTACATCATATGGGTTAACCACCTTATTTATTACTATGGCCAATCCCATTATTACATTATTACCTTGGGTACCTCCCTTTGTACCCCATATTACCCCCCCTAGGTATATAACATAGTTACATCCAAATTAGAGAAAAAAGTAAATAACAAAGTTGCTAGCAAAATTCCATGTTCTTGTAAGTCCAATTATGAATGCACCTACGAAAATCAAGCACACAAAACCTAGGCAATAAAATTGAAAATAGAAAATGAAGACAAGAAAAATGACAAAAACATGTGAAATAAATAGTCATGCACAACTCACTATTGGACCTATTTGTATCTATTGGGATTGGTTCATATTGATGTTGAACTTAACATAACTACACTCTTGGGACACCCCATAAATAGAAATTGTGTTTATATTAAAATTAGAGAGAAATGTACTATAATAAAATTTACTGCAAAATTCCATGTTCTTGTCAAGCCAAGAATGAATGCCATCAGTTAAAATGCAAGCACAGAAAAGTTGGGCACTGAAATTCAACATGACAAATGTAGAAAGAAAAATGACAAAAAAATCGAAATAAATAGCAATATGCAACTCACTATTGAACCTATCTATATCTACTGGGATTGGGTCATATTGATGTTGAGGTTAACATAAATACACTCTTGGAACACCATGCACTATCCTAGGGAGGATTCATGAGCACCATTTTCTGGGAATCAAACTTGGGCCAATGCCATGTCCTAGGGAAGATGCATGACATGTCTTATGGAAGGTGTAAGAGCACAATTTGGTGGGAATCGAACATGGGCCAATTCCATGTCCTACAGAAGATGCATGAGCACCATTTGTGGGGAATTGAACACGGGCCAAAGCTAAAACTCCTAATTATTTACCACTAGACCACAACACAGTGAATAAGGAAAGCTTACTCATTTGACACTCATAAAGATTATACAAGACTAAAAATCTATTTCATAAGAATCTAACTTTCGAGTAATATAAGGAAACTCCCACTTGTTTATCACTAGACGATAATTCAATTGTCATGGAAAACTTATTTTTATAACACTCACAACTTCACATGACAATGATTATCAACCTTCATTTCACACCAACCCTATATATTGTAGCAAGGAAATTGCAAGAAGAACTTCACCTCACATCATAATCACTATTAACTTTTGTTACACACTAAATGTTAAATTGTAAGAGACATTATCCCTGAGAGGATTGTCGATAATATTAGTATTTGTGTTGAGTATAAATCTATTTGTGATGGAATTTGGATACATAAATTATTTCAACCTGAGATATTCCTGTGTATTCTTACCCGAAGCAATCTGTGGACATATACAACAGTTTAACTTCTCCAAACATTGGCTTTCTAGGGAGAACACCAAGCCTCATTAGAATCAGATCTTCAAATCTATCCCATCGATTCTCAGGAGGAGATATACTCTAGAGGTCATCCCATCACTAATAAAACCTTTATTTCTCACGAAAGAGGAACAAGCTCATCTTGAGCTTCCCTAATTACCACCCAAGAAGGTTGGTTCCAAAAAGGCCATACATGATGAACTGACATTAAAGAATTTTCATGAATTTCTATTTTCCCAATAATGCAGCTTTGGAAAATTGCTACTGAATGCTTACAACCTCCTTCATTTTTGTTACTTTGCATCATATTTGTTGATTTTATTTTGCCAAATTATTTTACATCAAATTTGGGCTTAATCATTTTCTACAAATCAACTAAGCTATGGCTAAGTAACTTAGTGGAGCAACCCAATTTCGATCTCAAAAGGAAGACTAAAAACTCCAATGGCACAATTTTATTTGGTCCAAACCCAAAACCTCAAAGTAGATTGCATTCTTAACATAAAAATAGCCATGTTTGCAAAATTATTACATCATTAGTTGTCTCCATATGTGGTGGTGGAGTCTTATTAACTCCATAACCTATAAGAGAAGGAGGTGGAGTCTTATGAACTCCATAACCTATTAGATAAGGAGGATCACAATGATTGGGTGTGCTATTGGAATTTTATGTACTTTCCTGCTATAGAGGCATACTCTTAAAACACCATCTGGAAAGTGATCCAGGACCAGAGACTTTTGCTGACATAGGCCACATTGCATTTAGGACTAAGGAGCAAATACTAATTCAATATGCTTTCTTTACTTCTCTAACTATAAATTTGAAGAAACCATTATTGACTAAGGATAAGGCCAGTCTTTTTCATGATTTTTAGAATAGTATAATAGGTACCTCTACAATAACTTTGTTAAATTTTTTTGAGATGATCTAGGCTTAGATTTGAATTTTGCATATTTCACTACTATTTTTGGGACTAAATTTTCTATTTTTGTTATCTCTAGATTATCCTATATCTTGAGTTCTATGTAAGTATCTCATTCAAGTCCTTTCCATATAATCTAAATCAATCTTCAAATATGGTTACATTTGATAATATGTTGAAATATGATCACCATTAGTTCTAGAGAAAGAGATGTTGTGTTGAATACATTATACCTGATAGTGGCAACTTAACATCACTCTTTCAAAATACACATTTTAACTATGTTGTGATTCAACTTGCCAGCAAAAAGTTGTTCAAAATAGTAACTGCGCTCTTTGTTCTTCCAACTCTATGGTCGAAATATTTAAGCATTTTTCCTTTAATGTTGATACAATGGTTCAATCTTCACTTTGATCCTTCTTGCAATTTCATAATCACAATTCATATTGTGAAATTTGCCAGCTTTATATGGTAATTTGGTGAATCTACCGCTAGAGGAGTTATTTTATCAATTTTGGTGTCTCTATTTTTTCTGGGTTGGAACTATGGATCAAGTTGGATTTCACCACAAAGGAAATTTACTCAGTTTATTTAATCTTCATATGGCGCTAGGTCTATATGAATATTTCTACTTTGGTCATGTAGTTTTCCCAAACATCTATACATCGATGAAAAAACAAACACAATTTACTAAAAAGCTTTTTAAAAAATGAAATCCCACATAGTGGAGCCCCTCTATACCCATCAACATATACCCAACCTCCAAGCCTATCTAACCTCCAAGCAGGTTTGACCAATGAACCCCCAACCTCAACTAAGACATTAGAAAACCCTCTATTTCAAAACTTTTGAAAATTAGAAAAAAAACTAAAACACTATAATGTTAATACATATGTTTTCCATCATTTATATATACAATGTGTACAAATCTGACTACTAATCACTCTAGATAATTATATTTACTCCCCAAAGTTTAAGGGAAGAAATTGCTCTGCTAATTTAAAACTACAAATACATCCTCTAATAAGAAATACTTTCCGTGGGACCTCAAATTGAGAGTTGCTCCAAGCTGGCCATGTTCACCATAAAGCTAATTTCGATATCATGTATCCCGTGCCGTTTCCTTGAAGAAACCATCGGTTGGTGGATCGAACGGACATTAGGAGAGTAAGGAATACGGGACCACCAGAGCGAGAATATTTCCTCCTAGTCAGAGACAGCGATAATAATGGCTATAAGGCAAAGAGGAGCACATAATATTGTAGTATAATTGTTTCCAGTTTTTTTTTTAATAATTGTCCAGAATTTTAAATGGGTGTGCTGAAATCACAGAATTAAGTTGTTCAACAGGGTTGCAAATTCATATACAATTACAAATAAATAAATAAATAAATAAAAACCAAAATAAATAAGTCCAAAATATATATACTAGTTACACCACACTCCACAGAAGCCGTACATATGTAATGAATGGCTCTGCTGCCCATACACAACCATAGGAAAAGTGATAGAATTCCTCACCTCTGTCTCATAGATACGATGGATGTCTATGCTAATCGTATGCAAACATATGCAACAAGACAAAATTCCTCTCCTACTGCTGTAAATGATTTCAATCCAATGCAGATCACGTATTTTAGGGCGCAGTCTCGGACACGTGAAGAAGCGGAAACCTTGGGACATGTAACGGTCATCACAACGATTAAGTTATTCTGATTATTTATTACAAGACAATGAGGTGATATTTATCTACGGTGTTTTTGAACATCACAAGCAGGAGCGTTGGTGGCTGATCGCATCGATAATAGATCTGGATAACAAGTTCAAGTAAGATGTTAAATTATAGAAGAATTAAATAATATTTTTGCAGTGATTTGACTATGTGGTTATCTATCCCAATCCATAATATAACCCTAGTTCACGTAAACCGATCAGTTATCAGCTTCACTGGCTGATTTGTTCTTTAAAATGGTCTTTGATTATTGCATTGTGATTGATATACTTTTGATATCTAAAGTTTCAAGCATTGGACTTTGTGGTTATCTATCCCGATCCATAATATAACCCTAGTTCATGTAAACTGGTCAATTATCGGCTTCAATGGATGATTTTATGTTTAAAATGGTATTTGATTATTGCATTGTGATTGATATGCTTTTGAGATCTAAAGTTTCAAGCATTGGACTTTGTGGTTAGCTATCCCGATCCATTATATAACCCTAGTTCACGTAAATTGATTCGTTATCGGCTTCAGTAGCTGATTTGTTGTTTAAAATGGTCTTTCATTATTGCATTGTGATTGATATGCCTTCGATATCTAACGTTTCAAACATTGTACTTTGGGGTTATCTATCCCGGTCCATAATATAACCCTAGCTCACATAAACTGATCAATTATTGGCTTCAGTGGCTAATTTGTGGTTTAAAATGGCTTTTGATTATTGCATTGTGATTGATATGCATTTGATATCTAAAGTTTCAAGCTCTTGATATTTATGATAGATTATCCCTTTGATTTTCTATTTCATATTAAGGTACACTTAATTATAATTGTGGAGGTATGTAATGGTGAGGTAGTTATTCTTATCAAAAGGACATTCCACAAGTGTATTTATAAGTTTTACTAATATAGGTTTCGATAAGATAGT
The DNA here is from genome assembly GCA_000404065.3 of Pinus taeda. NCBI lineage: Eukaryota > Viridiplantae > Streptophyta > Pinopsida > Pinales > Pinaceae > Pinus > Pinus taeda. Next base: position 104,882 of record APFE030411781.1, on the reverse strand, counting down.
TAAAGCAAGACTCCATTCTTAATTGATTAAGACTCCACTTGCATGAAACAATTAACTAAAACTAGTCAAAGTTGTGAATAAAATTTACTAACTCCTTTCTCTATCGATTTATTTTGTCTTTCTTTACAAATCCAATTTATGTAGGTTAATGTTTAATTTCACATGTTATTGGAGCCCACATATGCTAAGGAAAAAGGAGCATTAAAAAATCTATTTGCATGTATTAAAGCATAGTTACCAAATTCGAATTCGAATTCGATTCATACAGAAAAAAATCGACCTTATAAAATTTAATACAGAAAAAATTCGACATTATACATCTTACAAATACTTAATATTATTTTTTTAATATTGGATTTATCTTTTTTTTTTTTCTATTTTTTATAACTCTTATCCATTGTACACTGAATTTTGCTATTTTATAATTTTTTGTAATATAGAAGTTACTG
>APFE030411781.1:87184-103647 GCA_000404065.3 Pinus taeda | reverse complement strand
AAATACCCAGAAAGCTAAAAAAATATCACTAAAGCTAAAAAAAATAGCTGCATTATTTTTGTAAAATTTCAATTCTCAACTTTCCATGCGTTATTTTATAAAAGGTAATTGGAAAACTTAATTTATTCTTTTGTGATTTTATTTAGTAGTGATTTGCTAGTGCTCCTATCAATCGTTACACAGAGCCTACACAGCCATACTCTTTGTCAAGTCAGCAGGAACAGCATAGTGGACACACTCTTCGTCAAGTTAGCGGGAGCAGCACAGCGGACGCCGGAAATAAACTGATAGAAATCTTTGACCAAAATCTTTCACCGTTGACCTGTGCCGAATTGGACACTGACGAATTATTCGTCGTACAGAACCGGATCAACGAATTTCCGAATTCTTTTTGCCGGTACGGCCGAACTTGGTAACTATTAATAGTTGGAGCTATTGGAGACCATGGACATTCTAGCACCTACAACTCTCATGCCAACTATTTTGAATGGAATCCAAAGATTCTACTTCAACTCAAAAGAAATGTTCTTCTTACATAGCTTGGACCAAATTATGAAATTGAAATTTTCAAAAATTTCAACCACACAAACAAGTCCTTCGGTTTCCCATTGTCATTTATTTCTCTAGAATCACCATTTCATGTTGAAGAATGCACCACGCCAATCAAGTTTGGACTAGACCACTTTTGGGAGACTCTTCCGGAAATAGGATGAGATATGGGGTCACATCCTTCCAAAAAAAGATCAAATAATTAGATCTAAACATATTCAAAAACATTTATTATTTCTTCATAAGTTTCAAAGTCTTGTTACTATAGTTGAAAACCAATTAATTATTTCCATAGTGTCCAAATTGGATCCAAATTATGTTATATTTGTCCCAAAGTTCACATTATGATTCTCCTTCAGTGAACCAACCAGAATATAGATCTATGATCGAAAGCTTTCTCTACCTTATGGGCACAAGACTAGATATTATGCATGTAGTTGGGATTGTTGGACGATTTCAAGAAAATCCTAAAGAAGCTCATCTCCATGCAGTTAAGAGAATATTCGATTATTTAAAAGTAACCCAAGATTTTTCTCTATGGTATCCCAAAGATGCATATTTCTCACTTCATGCTTACACAAATGTAGATTGGGAAGGCAATATCGATGATCGAAGGAGAACTAGTGGATGAGCATTTTATTTGGGACCTCACTTGGTATCACAGTTCAGCAAAAATAAAAGCTCCCACAATCTAATGACTAGTGAGGAAGAATATGTTGTTGTTTCATCTTGTTGTACTCAACTTCTATGGATGATGCAAACATTGGAAGACATTAAAATCACTTTTCCTCAACCAATACCTATTATTTGTTACAATGCTAGTGCCATGAGTATTTCTAAAATCTTGTCATGCACTAAAAAAAAATCATAGTCCAATCAAATATCAATTTCTGAGAGAATAGATGTTTGAGCAAAAGGCCAAACTTGAATATGTTCCTTCGAAGGAACAATTTGCAAATATATTTGTGAAGCCTCTTCCACTTGACTCTTTTGAATATCTCAGAAATAAACTAGGAGTGATCTTTGCTTCATCACCATGTTACTTATTCTAACATATATTTCATGTTCAGGGGGAGCTAAGATTGTAAATTAATGTAGTTTACTTTGTGGACATGGATTACATGAAAGAAATTTTCCTATATACTTGAGTCTTAATCTATACAGTCGAGTATGTTTCTCTGAGATGAAGAAACAAAAGGAAAACCTTAGGGAAAGTCTCTAGTACACTTCAGTTAATTATTATTTCTGTTTCTGATAGTGATTGGTTACAGTCTATTAATGATGTCGAGACCTTACCTAGAAATGGTAGTGTGTGCAAGTTTTGTGTTATATATGAAAGAATTGATCTAAAATAGGTGTGAACCAAGGAACAAAGAAAAGACACGGATTTGAAAAATATGAAGTATGATATCATATGTGCTTGTCTGATTTTCTTGTTGCAAATATCTAAATGTGATAGGTCTATGGTGATAAATATACTTTTACATGAATATGTGACAATAAGGGTTGTGAAGTATGTTTTGTGGTTGCAGCAAAGTCATGATTCACTGATTACAGATTTCGATGTCAGTTTTCTTCAGAGAGCTCATGTACATACGTGGATCTTCTTCTGGGGAATCATGTATACATTCTGCGAAAGTTTAGAATCTCTATGCATGTGTTAAACATGAGAAGCACTTACATACACAAATGTGTTTTGTGAATGGCTGGTATATCTACTAGGGTCTTGGAGTATGAATTGTTGATGATGTTTGATCAGTTATGTTATGTTTGTTCTTATGTGTCAATGAAGACTCTCTTATGATAATCTATGTTTGACAATACTGGTTGGTTTGAACTGAATATGGTATGGAATGTTGATTTGCGATGGTACTATTTTATGGTGATATGTATTTAGTTCAGTGATCTATGATGGTTTCAATATGTGATTCAGTGATTGATTTAGTGTGACAATGATTTAGACTCAATTATGAATATTTTGAGATCTTTACATAGGTTTTCTTCAAGGGGGGCATGTACATATACCTATGTCATTCATAACAATATCGTATCCCATTTAAAACATGATTGATCAAGATCTAAAATGATATGTTATTGTTCCTACATTTTGGTATATTGGTAAATGGTTGTGCAATGATATGATCTGTTTGGCGTAGATACATTGATTGATTCAAATTCAGTGATTGATTTGATGATTTGGTTGGTTCATTAAATGGATAGTTGGTTTCCAAATTGTTCAGAGTGGATCCAGTTTGAAACATTTTGAAATGTGGTCCACAAAGAGATGAGGATAACAACCTTTAGAAAGGGGGTTGTAGGTCCCTTCTAGTAGGAGCTAGAGAATGAGAGAAGGTTGTAGCCTTCTACAGGTAGGATCTTGCATTCTCATTAGAGTCTGTGTCACTACAATATTGTAAGATGTTTCTTTTTAATAAGCTAAGAAGATAGAGATGACAACAACAATGGTTTTATCCCACGTTTCATTTCCACGTAAAATACTAGTGTTCATATGGTTATTTATGTGTTAATGTTATATTTTCTTCTTCACTACTCATAATTACTGATTAATTGAAAAATAATGAAGTAATGATGAATTTATTAATGTTGAACAAATGATGAAATTAATGATCAGATAAGTTATATGGATATACGTGGGTTTCTTTAATAACTTCAATGTACATACACTAGTTTCCTTTATAACAGTAGCATATACAAATCAAAATAAGAAATTAAAAATTTGAAGTGTGTAAAATATTGATTTACGCCCACCCCTCCCCCCGTGTTAGTTTTTCCTAACACCATTACCTAGTAGAGAGAGAGCTAGCATTAGTTAGAAATTTGAATCCTTGTGAAGCATCTAGGAAAGACATAACCCTTGGAAATAGAATGACTTACCAATATTACGAGATTTATTCCCTTATGCTTACTTGGGATATATTTTTGACTCATAGTCGCTCTAATTTAAAAAATTAAAATGAAAACTAAATGGACAAGCTAGGGTTGAGATTACCTATAGGGGAAGTAAAGGAGACGTGGTTATTCCTACAAACAACCTAGTGACCATATGGGCTTCACCGGGGGGGCAATACCATACCATGTGGCTTTATATTGGGGGATATATATTGAGGAAAAAATGGCATAATATATTGGGGGATATATAGGGGTAAAATGCTTTTATATTGGTAGGCATAAAATTGGAGCTCAAAGTCAATGAAAAGTATAAAGGGGTATCAAAAAATGTTAATGAAAAACTGGATACCCACAATATCTAGTGGAAGTAGAGGTTTTATAAATTGGGAAGGCATATTGGGTTTGTATTGGTAGGGGGCTAAATAATGTTATTGTTAGGGGTATTTTCCAATATGTAGTCAAATTAGGGGTATTGTTTAATATGCCACGAACGCACATGATAGGTGAGAGGTTTATTGACTTAAGCCCCCATGTCCATGATAAACGAACAAGTTAGTTTGATCTCGACCATATAACTTAACTTAAAGAAAAACTTGAGGAAGTTCAAATGTTACCCAATGAAATTAGTTTTAGGGGTCCTTCCTAGAGTGGGCGGATCTAATAACTTAGGAAAATTATCAACCTGATAAGCGACTAAACCATCATCATCTCTAGAGAGTGTAAACCTTCCATGTGAAATTGCAAAAAACATTATTGGAGTTTCCGGAGGAAATATAACCCGATGAAAGATTTAACCAAGTCGAGAAATAAGAACCATGAATGATGGTTTCATCTCAACAACTTTTGTTTTTACGTGAGAGTCACCTTCAAGATTTACACCCTTCACATAACATACTAGAGGACCGATGCATAAAATTACAATTGAAAGAAAATAATTTATGTTAGATTTTAAGCTTTTGTAGCTTTCTTTTGGAAAATTTTGATTGAGACAATCCACAATATTATGTACATTTTGTCAGCGTTTTGAATCTCAAAGGGGATCCATCTTCAAGATAGAAATTTGAGTAATAGATCAAAGGAAAATTAATATGATGAAAAAAAGATAAATACTTAATGCATAAACAAAAATAAAAACCCGAAGTAATTTCGAAACTAAAACCAAGCCTACATAAAAATAACTAATTGATTAAATTATTTTAATTATTACATGAGCAATTAATAATTTCGTTTGATGCCGTTAATTTATTTTAGAAGTAATTTTAATAATAATTGTTTTTCAATTAATAATGAGTTATAATCTTTTAAGAAAAACGCTAAAAAACATAAAATTAAATAATATTTATTTTTTGAAATATATTAATAAAATTAATTTTATTTATGATTAATAAATTTATATTAATATTTATTAATATAAGAGAATAATTATTTTATTTATAAGTATTTAATAATAAATAATTTTTTAACTTCTATGAAGAAAGCTAAAAACCTGAACTATTAAATAAATTTAATAATTTTTATTTTATTATTGAAATATATAATTATATAAAAAATTAATTTTATTATAATAATTAATTAATATTAATATCTATTTTAATAATAAGAATTATATCTAATTTTTTGAGAAAATTGCTTAAGAGACGATTTTAATCATTAAAAATATTTTTTTATATTGTAAATAGATAAAGAATTAATTAATAATGTTAATTAACTCGTAAATATTAATAATTATTTATTTAGCTAATAATAACTATTTATTTATTCTCAATGAAAAAAATGAGTTATTTTTATTATGAATAAATAATCATTAATAAAAATTATATATTATTAATAATTAATAATTTTATCAATTTATTAATGGATGTTAATTAAAAATGTTTCATAAATTTTAAGAGATTCAAGGTAAGGAGAGAGGGTTATACGTAGGATAATATACCTCAGAAGACCTTGAAGTGCTGATATGCCTAATCACGGTAAGTCAATTTCCACTAATCTCATTCTCACCATCCCTCTTGAGGCTATTGAGATATTTCCCAATCTCAAGCACGTCTCTCATTTTCCTCTTTTTATAATGATCTTCCATAGTGATAATTTTGGAATTCTCTAGACAAACATGATGCTTGATTTTCGAGGAGTGCTCTGGAAGGGCTGAAGTGCGCGATCTCCCATTCTTGATATCTGCTCCATGTTATTTAAGTCTTGTTTTTAAGGAGCACATTGTCTCACCAATATAACTTATTCCGCAAGAACAATCAATCTTATAAAGTCCCTTAAGTTGTTCTTGATCGATTCTATCCTTGACATACCTCATTCTTTGTTTAATTGTTCCACATGTCGTAAACTGAGTGAATATGTCTCTCTTAAAACCTTGGTGATCTTATCCATGACCCCTTCAATGAATGGAAAGTAAACTTTTCTACAATTTTCTTTAGGTCCCTTGGAGAGGACTTTTCCTTGAACTATTTTTATAACTTTCTTAATATCCTTTTCCTTGTATCTATATCCCTAAAAATAGAGGTTAAGTGCTTAATCTACTTGTTAAGTTGATCAACGTTGGAACTTGTTAACTTTTAGTCTGCTTTTTTTCATGAGGACTTGGTGTCCGAAAGCACACTAACGATATAGTGAAATTTGAGTTCAACACCATGGTATTTGCAAGGACAACTATACGAGAGTGTACTTTCCATGGATCCACAGGACATGTCATTGGCCATACGAGGACCCTTGGAGGTTTGTTACAATGCCTCCATACTAAATGAGTCGGTCAGCTTAGCAAGAACTTGGAAAGCTACTCTGCAGAAACTAGTAGCTGAGGAAGCAATAACAACAGTAGCAATAGGGAAAAATCCAGTACAAGGAAAGGGAAAGAGGAATATTGTTGAGAACCCAAAGGCATAGTAAAGATGCAAGATGAAGGTAGATCCTATTTTGGAGGAGGAATATTTGGTAGTGAAAGCAAAGAGGGAGTAGTGGATGGAGAGAGTAGAGCAAAGGAAGAGAGAAAACAAGAGTTCACAGGAAGTATAATTGAATTTGCAGGAGATAGAGAAGAAGTTGAAGGAAGAGCATGAGTTGAGGAGGAGAGAAAAAGAAGAGAAGCAGAAACAAGAGGAATAATAAAGGGAAGGCTCAATGACATAGAAATCAACACCGATACAGGTTAATGAGTTGGAACGACCAACTATTGAGGAAGATGGTGAACAAATGTAGGATTGGGAGCTTACTCAAAATATTGAGAAACTGATTGAAGTGACAAAGATGTAGATGGAACAAGAGCCATAGAATGAATACATTAACGTTATGCTAAGAGCACCAACAGTCATCTCTCAGTCTCTACCACCTCCATTGTTAGAACCGTTCTCGAGCGAGAAAGGAGATATTTTTCTCCTTGATGATGATTTGGTCATGTATGTATACATTATCATTAAATGAGTTGCAGAACAAGATTGTATAGGCATGGAGGAATCACGTTCTAGAAGATCATGCATCACTTGCATTCATCAAGAAAAGGGCAATAGTTTTAGACACCAGGAAGCATCCAAATTCCCTTGCCGAAGCCAACTTAGCCTATACAAGAGCAACAAGCTCAAATGTTGAGTACTCGATGGCTAAGAATCGAAAAATAACAAAGAGCTTGTGGGCTACAAGGCAAGTGGAAGAACAACTTTGAGCATCAGAGTATAATGTAGTTTCCGCAATGGGGGAGATGAGGAAAGTGATACTCGCTGAAGGATCAACACTTAACGGTACCATGTGGAAGCTCTTTAACAGATTTTCCATCATGCATAAAGTAGTTGTTCATGTGCATGGCCTACATCGGCAGAACAAAGAGTTTGTTCAAACTCTCAAGAACATACATCCTACCATCGCCCATGTATAAGGGTGGACAATGTGGCACAAAGGAGCCCTACTCGACTTAGTAAAGAATATGAAGCCATAAGAAGAGATGCAAAATTCAAAGCTTCAAATGTTGATCCAGAACTATGAGTAGCTCACACCATTCATTAGTAGCATATATGCCTCATATATGTGGTTGTATAATAGTTTGGATATCATGATGAGAAATCACAAGATCCCATCAATTAGTTCCTTCAACGATGATAAACCCAAGAACCAAGTTCACTAGATATCGGTGTGTACATGGAGAAACTAAGATGAGAGACTTGGAGCTGAATGCACACAACATGTAGAAGAACATCAGTGGCCCTGTCAAGGTCAAAACCATCTTGCACATGCTTTAGAACAATTTGGATATAGGTTCCAACATAATATACCCAAATGCCATGGAGGCAAGAGTCTGCTTTCAGAAAGGAACCATCAAACAGTTTGGGGACACCATCATACAATACCAAGCTTGACATCAAAATGTGACTGAGAAGCACCAAATAGACATTGTCGAGTTGTTCTTTCCCCAAATTTCGGAATCATAGTGTTTTGTCTTATTGGGTTGTCTCTAGCTTATTTTGTCTCACATGGGAAAATGTGCAAAATGTAATTTTATTTGTAAATATGTTGTGAGTAAAATTCGAAGGGTCATTAGTGGAATGTGAAAGTTCATCATGTTATGTAATGAGTTACTTGTAAAGAAATTCAAGAGTCATGAGAGTAGTGAAAGAGTGACAAAGGTAAATGTCAAGGGTCAACCAACCTTTCTTATAAATAGAACCTCATAACTCATAGAAGATGATTTTGGGAGCCATGTTTTTGGCTAGGCATAGGTTGAGAAAAGGTTTGGAGTTATTGTGAAGAGCCCTTGCTTCTCCATAGCGTAGATCGAGTATACTTCTTTGGAGGAGAAGGTGTTCTTTCCTATAATGTTCCATTATTGGGGCTAGTGGCCATTAATGGTGTAAGTATGGATGGAACTTTCACTTATAACAATAATATCGAAGACAACACACTTTTATGCATATGTTGTTAATGTAGTTGGATTATTCTGGTTGCTTTAGAAATGCATGTTATTTAACTTACGCATATTCTTATGAACTACTTTGTATACATGTCTACGAAACTTGTTGGATGTGTGTTATTTGATTAACTCATCACTTTAATTTGTCGATTATTCTACATTTTACCATGTTATGTCATTCCGCTCATGTGTTCCTTTCAAGCTGCATACTAATATGGGCTTTTAAATGGCGCACATACCTTTCCCCTCCATGTGTTAGAACCTTCATGCATCACATTTGGCTCTCCGCAAGGTCACACACTTTCTCTCACCCAAAGTTATCATACTTACCTCTACGGGCTACCGTGGTCAAGGCATTACACTACCACCCAGTGTTGGGATTCCTTTTCCAAATGGTTTGACGTTTAGTTGGGAATTCAGATTAGGGAGATCCCCTGAATGTTGACGGGTCCACCACCGTCAACACAACCAAAATCAAAACAAATCATTTCTCTATTATTTTCAAGTTCCCCCCTTAATAGAGAAAGGATAAATTTCCACATCTAATATCTCCCTAAAAAATTCAAATTTCATTTTCCCAAGGCGCTTTGTGAAAATATCAACAACATTTTCACAAGTATTAGAATATGCGAGAAAAACTTATTTGGAATATATCTTCTCTCTAACAAAATGAAACTGAGCATCAACATGCTTTCTTCTTTCATGATGCATTGGATTATTTTCCATATTAATCGAGGTCTAGTTGTCACATTTGATCATTGTAGCCTTCTTTTGTTCTTCTCCAACATCTTGAAGAACTCCCCTCAGCCAAACAACTTCAAAAGTTGGTGCACACAAACATAAGATTTATACTTTGCCTTAGTAAATGGCAAATATGCAGTAGGCTATTTCTTTCTACTCCATTAAACAATCCTAGATCTAGTGCTAAAATTATAACCTTTAGCAGATCTTCTATCATCAGATTACTAGCCTTATCTGAATTTGAGTAACATGTCAGCACAACATCAAACGAATCAATATACTTAAGAGGAAACTCAACTATTCCTTTCAAGCACCTAAGTACACCTTTGGCTACTCTCTAATGGCTTTCCAAAGGTCTCACCAAAAAATGGCTTAACAGAGTAACATAGTATGTTATGTCAAGTCTGGTTATAGTAAGATAATTCAAGCTTTGCACTAGTTTTCTATACACCATACCATGAACATCCTTTAACACATCATCAAAATGAAGTTTTACATTCTGTTTCATTGGAACAAAATCAACTTTGTAGTGAACCATCTTAAACTTTGCAAACAATTATCTAACATACTTACCATGTGAGACAGAAGTATAACCATCATCTCTCCACACTTCAAGACCTAGATAGTAATGTAGCTCACGAAGATCTTTCATCACAAATACTTGTGACATTTGCACCTTAATTCCATCAATTAGTCTAAATGATTTTCTTATAATAATTAAATCATCAACATACAAAGAAATTGGTGCTACATGCATTTTGCATCAAATTTGGTATACAAATTTGAATGACAATAACTCCTCATAATACCTCAACGAAGAAAGAAGGAATCCATCTTCTCCTACCATGACCTAAGCACTTTCTTCAACCCATGCAAATGTTTCTTTAATCTACAAACTAAATTGATTGCTCGTTTCTCACAAACCCCTCAAGTTGTGTCTAATACACCTCCTCCTTTAAATCACCATTCAGAAAAGAAGATTTTACATCTAATTGGTGCATGTTTAAATGGAAATTTGTAGTTAATGCAACTAACAATATAGTAGTATTTAATTTAGCTCCAGGTGCAAAATGTTTGCATAATATATGCCCTCTTTTTGTGAGTAGCGTTTTTCTGCCAATCTAGCTTTATATTTATCTATACCACTATCTGCTTCAAGCATGGGTTATTATCACCATTTTCATCCTATGGGCTCTTTACCTTTAGGAACTTCAGTCAACTCCCAGGTTTTATTTTTTATTATAGATTGATATTCATGCTTCATTGTTTTTCTCCACTCTTCATGTTCCTTAGCTTCATTAAAACTCATGGGTTCTATGGCATTCAAAACATTGTTCATTAGGGGATAGTCCTTATACCTTTGAGGTAGGTGAATCTGTGGAGGACATCTCCCTAACACTTCACTATCTTCACCTGTATTTTATGAAGGTACGTCTCCACATGTAGGTGGGTTCTGATTGATGGTGATATCCATATCACTTGATTCTTCCTCAAGTTTTTGCTTCTCAATTCCTTCTCCTTCTTTTTTATTATTTTAACTTTAGGATGTATGTGCCACCTTCCAAAGTTTTTTTCCTTGTTTCCTTCATTTTCCTATTCATGGAAAATTACATCTCTACTCACAAATACTTTGTGAATAGTTGGATCAAACATTTTATATGCTTTAAATTTTGAACAATATCCTACAAAAATACATTTGTTTATTTTAGCATCAAGTTTATTTTTTATCTCTTTCAGAATATGTGAAAAGGCCTTACGACCAAATACCCTCAATGATGAACTAATTATTTAAAACCATATAAGGCTTCGAAGGGGGTCTTGAGATAAAGATACCTTGTTGGAATTATGTTTTTGAATAAACAACAGTACTAATGGCTTTTGCTCAAAAAGAATTTGAGAGATTTTTACCTTTGATCATACTCTGTGCACACTCCACGAACATTTTGTTTTCCTTTCTACAACATTGTTCTGTTGTGGGACATAAGGTACTATAAATTGTTGCATTATTTCATGATCCTTTTAGTACTTGATTAATTTCCCTTACCTATATTCTCCCCCTTGATGTGAATGGGGGATCTTTATGAAATTCCCTATTTCCTACTTTTCCACACATTTAAATTCATTGAAATACTAAAAAACATCACTCTTTTTCCAATGGAAGTACACCCAAGTGTACCTTTTGCATATTTAAACATAAATGTATTAAAAGAAAAACACTTTATATATATTATATATATATATATATACTATATATATATATATAAAAAATTGAAAAAAATTAATAATAAATAAATAAAAATGGAAAAAAAACATACAAAGAAAGCGTCAGAACCCAACTCTTGCTTAGTTTGCTTAGTTTCCATGATAGCTTGACCATGATAGATTTTCACTTTGAGACAATCCTTCACACAATGTGACATTCAACCATGGTTGACCATAATTGACCATGGTTTATGACATTTGAAAATGGTTTGCCATTGTTGTGAATAGTTTACAATTGTTAACCATGGTTGACAATGGTTGGTCATGGTTGATTTTCATATCGCGACTCACGACAATATCTGTCATAGTGTGATGTTGTATCATGGTCGACCATGACTATAGACCCAAAGGATTATATTAAACCTTAGGATTAATACTATAAGCCCTATGCATAATATAATACCCTAGTAATATGAACCCTTAGATTAATAATACCGAGAGATTGATATTGTAAATTCAAGGGGATAATACAAAAATCATAAAGGATCACAAACCCAAGGGAATAATATTAAATCCAAGATATTAATAGTATAAACCGAAGGTATACAAAGCATAATATAAATGTTATAAGACTTGAAATAAGCATGGTCAACCATAGTCCAATGGCACATTGGGAAAAAGATTGTCTCAATATGAAAATAAAAAATGGTAAACCATGGTCAAACATATTTATTTTATGGTTTATAATATTTATCTTAGGGTTTATATACCTTGAGTTTACAATGTTAATCCCTTCGGTTTAATAATATTCCCTTGGACTTATAATCTCTTGGATATTTATTATTAATCCCTTGGTTTTATTATTCCCTTGGGTTTATAATATCAATACCTTTGGTTTAATAATCAAACAGTTCACTTTGTTAGGGTATAATAATATTCACAGGGTTTATAATATTAGTCCTTAAGTTCAATACAAATCCCTTTGATTTATAATCATGGTCAACCATGGTCGACCATCACATTGTGACAAATATTTTCTCAATATGATAATCAACCATATTAAACATGCCATATTGGGATTATAAACACAAGGGAATAATATTAAATCTAGGAGATTAATAGTATAAACCCAAGGTATATAAACCCTACGATAAACATTATAAATCCTAAAATAAGCATGGTTGACCATGGTTTACCATGGTTCATTTTCATATTGAAACAATCTTTTGCACAATGTGGCGTTGGACCATTGTTGACTATAACTTCCATTGTTTATTATTATTAAAATCAATAATATTAATCAACAAAAACAACAATAATTATTATTATTTAATTAATTAATAATTAATTAATAAGAATACAAACAAGTAATAATAAGTGATAATAATTAGAGATGTAGTCTAAGTTATAAATGAAATGGTTTTTTCACTTTCAATTAATTTTAATCAAAATTCGACAGAGATTTTTAAAATATTGAGTTTAAATCATATAATCTACATAATTCGAGTGTCCGAGGGGTTTTTTCAGGGTGTTGAATCCATTTATACATTCAATAACATATTTTAAATAACAAAAATATTGAAATTATATTGTTTTCATTCAGGATTCGGATGGAAAACTATTTTCTACGTTAGACTATCCACAATATATTTACAAATTATTATTTACTAATATTAATTATTAACATTGTTAATTAACTAATTATTATATTATTAATTATAATTGATAATATTTTTATTTTTATTATAATTAACTATATTATTACTAAAAATTAATTAATTACTATATCTTAGGAAATATTCCAGAGAAATCGCATTAAAACAATTTAGGTCGCATTTCGAGCTATCCAATTGGTCTTCCAACAAGATAATAAAAAATTATTATTAATTAACTAATAATAATTTTTAATTAATTTTTATTTTAATTAATGAATTTTTTATAATTATAATTATAATATAATTTCTATAAATAAATTAGAACTAAATACCGTAAAGAGCTTCTTTATGAATTCTGACATAATTACCAAGAGTTTTACCATATAAAGGTTTAGCCATTAAATATTCACGCCGAGTTGTTGTTTATATATTGAAATTATATTTGACATTAATCACATCATATATTTTTTATTCACGTGTCCCATACACAATGAAACAAATATTTTACCTAGTGCGAACTTATTTTCATTCGAAGCTCCACGCGTATTTAAGTTCACACCTTTCCCATACACGAAACCCAACCTTGGATTCGTTTAGTTGTATGAAATAATGTCTTAATGAAGCCCTTCCATATCACCTATTTGGCATCACAGTTGTGCGCCACACTACTATTTACATGTGACTTCACCTGGCTTGTAAGCACTTATGAATGATTGAGATTTCAAGGTTCGATCAAACTTTACGAGTTCGTTAGGGTAAGTCAAAACCTTATTACCCAATTTTGATTTAGATTTTTGTAAATTTATTTTGCTCCCTTGGATACAAGACCGCTCTGGAAAAACCCAAAGTATTTTTAACTCAACCACCATGATTATGCTAACCTTGACTTGTTTTCCTCCATAGCGTTAGTATATGGAGATTCGGCTATGGCTGCTAACTCTAAATGAGATAAAGGCCTCTTTGGTTGAGATTTTTTGTTTGAGTCAAATAGGCAAAAATCTCTGAAGGATGACAACAATAGGGATTCAGTTCCTAGATTAGCTCTAGGTTGTTGGGAGGGAGTTAATGCCTCCTATATTTGATGTGACGGAGTTATGAGACTATTAGATTCTCTATGCTATATAACAGGCAACCATTCGGATGATTTGCTAAGAGAGTGTGAGGATTTCTTGATGTAATCTCCAATTTGATTAATATATTCCTGATGCCTATGTTTGGTGGACGTAGCCCAGATTGGTTGGGTGAACCACGTTAATACTCTGTCATATGTGCTTCTGCTATGTGTTTAATTTAGTTTTTTCTGTGCACCTGATCCAAAAACTGGTATCAGAGCACTGTTGGACATCAGGCGGAGCGGAGGAGGTCGTGAATGCATTCAGAAGGTGCGGACTATGCTGGTGCGGGTGCGGATTGAGCTGTTGGTGTGTGACCGCTGATATATCTGTGTGATTGCAACTCTGTGCGTGGATTGGGCAGCCGCTGATCCTGAATATTTTAAACTGCTGTGCGTTTTTTGATTGAGCCCTGATTTGCATATTTCAGTGTTAAATATGTGCTTGCTGGTGCTCCGTTGTTTCAATAAACCATTTGTTTTATATATATACGCTGTGCATGGAGCCTGAAATTGGCATCTGCTGGTGCGTGGAGCCTAAAATTGGCATCTGTTTTTTTATAACATTACTGGTGTGAAATCGCTGGTGTGAAATCATTGTTGTTAAATCGTTGGTCCGTGTGCTGAACCAACAATTGCTTGAAGGTTGAAGGTTGAATTTGTGGGTTGTCGATTG
The DNA here is from genome assembly GCA_000404065.3 of Pinus taeda. Classification (NCBI taxonomy): domain Eukaryota; kingdom Viridiplantae; phylum Streptophyta; class Pinopsida; order Pinales; family Pinaceae; genus Pinus; species Pinus taeda. The sequence continues at coordinate 88,897 of APFE030411781.1, read as the reverse complement.
TTCGAGGGAATATTGAACCACATTGAAAAATCGTGGTCGAAGTGTTCTTGAAGCTTAATAAGCATGGAGCCTTCTTAACACATAATACGATTATTATTGTATGTCTGTGGTGTGCCATGGTGACTGAAGTATTGCATTGATAGGTTTTGGGCCTGAGTGTTGAAAAAAATGTGAGACGCTGAATAAAATTAATATCTGGATTATTCTTCATGGAATGTCGTTAGTTGTTTCCTGAACAATACACAATTTTATGCATAGTGCATCCCTTGAGTTAAATTGCATACGCTATTGACCAAAGAGCATACAGGTTTTTTAAAATCAATTGTATATGGTTTTAACGAAATTTTTTAAAGACCTTTTAATTACGATTTTGGATAATGAATTTATGGTGCCAGGAATATGAGGGAGAATTTATTTTTTTTGGAGCAAACAAGAAAAAAAAATTTGAAGAGCAAACAATAAAAAAAAAATTTGTGAAGTGCAAAAAAAGGGCAGTTTTTTGTTTTAAAGGCAAAGGCAGAAAGGCAGAGAGACATAGGCAGAATTTTTTTTTTTTGTGTGAAGGGAAGATATTTTTGTTTTAAAGGCATAGGCAATTTTTTTTTTAAATTGTTGGTATTTAAAACGTTGATATTGGAGATTATTGTGCTTTTTTGATACAAAATGGCGAAAACTCAAAGTCCCCGGTTTGAAATTGAGAAATTTAATGGCAAGAATAATTTTGAGATCTGGAAGGTGAAAATGCATGACTTCCTTGTCCAACAAGGCGTGGTAAAGGCATTGATGGGTAAATCCAAACAACCTTACAACATCACAGACGATGAATGGGACGAAATGGATGAAAGAGCTGTAAGTGCCATTCGATTATGCCTGGCGGACGGTGTCCTGTTTAATATTGTGTCGGAGACAACAGCTGCTGGTTTGTGGACGAAACTGGAGAAACTGTACATGACCAAATCCTTAACCAATAGGATTCTCTTGAAGCGGCAGTTGTACGGTTTGAGAATGAAGGAAGGTACATTGATGGTTGATCATTTAAATTCTTTTAATACTCTTCTTGTGCAATTACAAAGTATAGAAGTAAAAATTCCATCCGAGGATAAAGCTATTACATTATTGTGCTCGTTACCCGAATCATGGGATCATTTTGTTACTTCTATAAGTCTTATTTTATCAGAAACTATTGAGTTTGATGATGTAGTTGCATCCTTATTATCGGAAGAAACAAGGAGGAAGTCGCATTCTGAAACCTCTACATCAGAAGCTATGATGGTTAGAGGTCGTTCGAAAGAAAGACGCCCCAAGAAGCCGAGCGACTCACGTTCAAAGTCGAAAGGGAAGAAGAGTAATCTAAAGTGTTGGTTTTGTGGCAAATCAAGGCATTTAAAGAAGGACTGTTGGAAGCGACAGCAGCAAACTTCAAAAGCAGAGTCTTCGACAGAGAAGAAGGAGGCGAATACGACAGATATAAGTTCGACATCTGGTTCAGGTATGAGTGATGAAGTATTATCAATTAATGTGTCAAATCATGGTCAACATTGGTTGTTAGATTCCGAGGCATCAAACCACATGTGTATCCATAAAGAATGGTTTAAGGATTATAAATCAATTAATGATGGTGTTGTGTACATGGGCAATGATGTAACATGTAATATTGTTGGGATTGGAAGCATACAACTACAAATGTTTGATGGAACAACTAGAATATTAACT
>APFE030411781.1:52217-71951 GCA_000404065.3 Pinus taeda | reverse complement strand
CATAAAAATAAAATTAAGAATATTTATTAACAATAATATTATTAATTATTATTATTATTAATACCCTGATGGGGGTGCATGTCTAAGAGGAGGATAGCTAGATAGTTGATTGCTCCCATGTGGAGCCATGACTCAAGGCTTAATGCAAGGTGGTGAGAGGGTAGGTGAGTTTCCTCCATATTGATTCATATACTCTAGAAACAGGTGACAATTGAGTCTCTCTGGGATGGTGGCAATACAAATAGATGGATTTAAAGACTTGGGAAGATGCTTGGCAGGACCATTCAATGGTTAAGTCATTCTGGAGAATAAACTTTTCAGCTCTTGTAGTATACCAGTAGGGATCTCAAATGAAAGTTGGTGAGTGTAGTCTATAGTATAGACAGGAATTTGGGAGACTTCGGCAAATTAGGCAAGCCTAGACTCCAAGATGGTGGGGATCTATTGGTAAGCATGTTGTTCTTGGTTTATTCTATTCATCCTAGTGCATTCAACCATTTGGATTCTTATTTAATTAGTCTTGGAGCAAGGTCTAGGTGTTGTGTGCGACGAACTATATTTTCTAAGGTATTGTGTTGTTATGGTGGGCTATGCATGAGGTTATTTTGGGCTGTTATCAACTTTCAGGTTCATTATTCTCCTTTTCATTTCGGAACTTTCCATATTTAGTGTTATAGGGAATTGTTTCTCCCTCACTTAAATTTTCACTTCAAGTGGAAACTATGTTACTTTTTGCAGTGCCTCGTGAACTCTTGAGTGTTGTGGGGCTCTTATTTCTAGTCATGGTAAAGGAAGAGTCTCACAAGCATTGTCAATGTTGAAAGTTTTCTAGGGAACTTTGGCAGTGGGGGAACTATCGGTTGCAGAGGAAGCTATTGTGGGTGTGTGTCTCATGAATGGATCCACAGTGACCACAAAGGAGCTGGTGGATTGAAGTTTAGCTACAGGTGGTAAATCTTGGATTCGAGGGAGAGTGGTGGTTTTGGAGGGGGAACCTCATTGTCGTTTCTTATGGTGTGGCTAGAGGTTTCCTGGTCGAAGGAATGGGGCACTCTTTGAGAGGTTAAGTGGTTTCAAGGTGGCAGAAAAATAATTGATTATGTTCATATCTGGTGGTTCTCTAGCAGTTTAGGTGAGGTCAGACAAAATATGAAGTCATCTTCGTAGTCTTCTCATTTGGCCAAAGCCTCCCCTGCCCAACTAGGGTGCATGGGGAATGTTCAGTGTGGGAGAGTGAAAGGTGGTTGTGGTCATGGAAGAGGTAGGAAAACTTGTGGGAGTCATGATCGTGGTGATGAAATGACCCGACGCAGTGAGAGGGGTGGTAGTACGATCCCTACAAGGCGTGGGGGTCCTCCTCATCATACAACCACTTCCAGGACATCATTGCAATAAAAATCAAGCAATTTTGGAGGGTCAAAACAAGAAACGTCGAGAGGAACATGAGATTATGATGGTAGCACTCCAACAACTACAATAGTTTCAATGCCACCTTTGTGACCATGTGGTTGTGGCATGGTGTGGCTAGAACCTATTGCTGAAAAATATGGACAAATTGGAAGCATGGCTGACTCATCTCGAGCAATGTGTAGATTGTCTGCATCACCTTCCTTCCCCCCAAGGACATGACCTAACAATTCGACATTCATCACTTCCAACAAAACTCTTCCACATAAATCACAGTGCTAATTTAGGGACAATTCATTTCAAACTCCTACTGAAGTTCATCACCTCTGATGATTAGCCATAATGACTACGGTGCTATGTATTTTGCAGGTTGTTTGGTGTCTTTGGCCTTATCAGATTTGGGCGACAACCCTGATTTGATTTCATATGTTCTGTAATGGTTAATTATCATTACCACTATTTATTAAAATATATAGATATTGTATTTTTTTAATTTTATAAACCCTAAACTAAACATGGTTTACCATTGTTTATTTTCATATCGAGATAATATTTGTCACAATGTGACATTGGACCATGGTTGACTAGCATTATAAACCCAAGGCATTTATATTAAACTAAAGGGTCAATATTATAAATCATATGAATAATATTATGCCCTAGGTATATGAACCCTTAGATTAATAAACCCAAGGGATTTATATAATAAATCTAAGGGAATAATAAACACAAGGGGTTAATACTAAAACCCCAAGGGATTATAAACAAAAGGGAATAATATTAAACCCACAGAATTAATATTATTAATCCAAGGTATACAAAACATAAGATAAATATTATAACCCTAAAATAAAAATGGTTGACCATGGTTGATTTTCATATTGATACAGTCTTTGTCATAATGCGTCGTTGAACCATGGTTGAGCATGATTGATTTTCATATTTAGAAAATATTTTTCACAATGTGACATTGGACCATGCTTCACCATGACTCACTATTGTTGACAACAGTTAAAAATAGTTTACCATTGTTGACAATGGTTGAACATGCTTGATTTTCATATTATGACAATATTTGTCACAATGTGACAGTGGACCATGGTTGTCCATGATTATAAACCCAAGAGATTTATGTTAAACCAAAAAATTAATATTATAGACTTGATGAATAATAGTATACACTAGGAATATCAACCCTTAGAATAATAAACCCAAGGGATTGGTATTATAAATCCAAGGGAATAATAAGATCAAGGGTTTAATATTAAAACCCCAAGGGATTAGTATTATAAACTGGAAGTATATAAACCCTAAGATAAATTTTATAAACCCTAAAATAAACATGGTTTACCAAGGTTCAGAATGCTTGAGTTTCATATTGACACAATTTTTGTCACAATGTGACATTTGACCATGCCTCAACATAGTTGACCATGGTCCACCATCATTGATTTTCATATCGAGAAAATATTTCTCACAATGTGATGTTGCACCATCGCTAATTTTCACATTGAGAAAATCTTTGTCACAATGTGACATTGGAACATGGTTGATGATGGTTAAAATCCCGGCGGATTTATCTTAAACGCAAGGATTAATATTATAAACCCAAGGTAATAATAAAACTAAAGGATTAATACTAAAAACCTAATGCAATAATATTAAACCCAGGGTATATAAACCCTACGATAAATATTCTAAACTCTAAAATAAACATGGTTGACTATGGTTTAGCATTGTTGATTTTCATATAGAGACAATCTTTGTCACAATGTGATGTTGGACCATGGTTGAGCATGGTTGATTTTAATATTCAGATAAATGTTTTCACAATGTGACATTGGACCATGGTTGACCATGATTGACCATGGTTAACGAGGCTTTATTTTAACATTGAGACAATATTTGTTAGAATACAACGTTGGACCATCGCTGATAAATACTATAAAATACAAGATAAACATTCTAAAACATAAAATAAACATGGTTGACCATGATTAATTTTCATATTGACACAATCTTTGTAACAATGTGATGTTGGACCATTGTGGACCATGGTAGACCATGGTTATCACAATGTGACATTGGACCATGACACAATTCTTGGCACAATGCGACCATGGTTATTGACCATGGTAGACCATAATTGTCCATGGTTGACCATGATTGATTTTCATTATGACATAATATTTCTTGTAATGTGATGTTGGTGCATGATTGACCATGTTTGATGACAGTTGACAATAGTTTTCCACTGTTATTAAAGGTTAACCATTGTTGACGATGGTTGGAAATGGTTGATTTTCATACTGAGACAATATTTGTCACAATGTGTTGTTTGGAAATGATTGACCATGATTATAAACTCGAGGGACTTATATTAATTGCAAAGATTGATATTATAAACCCTATGAATAATTTTAGACCCTAGGAATATGAACACTTGGATTAATAAAATCCAAATGGATTATAAACACAAGGGAATAATGTTAGACCCAAGGGATTAATGTTATGAACCCAAGGTACATAAACTCTTAGATAAATATTATAAACCCTAAAATAAATGTTGTTGATCATGGTTTACCATGGTTGATTTTCAAATCTGAGACAATCTTTGTCATAATGTGACATTGGACCATGATTGACTTTCATATTGAGATAATCTTTGTCACAATGTGATGTTGGACGATTGTTGACCATTATTATAAACACAACAGATTTATATTTAACCCAAGCATTAATATTATAAACCCTATGAATAATATTAAATCTAGGGGAATAATATTGTATACCCAAGGTATATAAACTCCAAAATAAATATTATAAACCCTAAAATAAATATGGTTGACCATGGTTTACCATTCTTCATTTTCATATTGAGATAATCTTTGTCATAAAGTGATGTTGGACCATGGTTAACCATGGTTGACCATGTTTGATTTTCATACTGAGACAATCATTGTGAGAATGTGACATTGAACCATTCTTGATGATGTTTGACAATGGTTGACCATTGTTTATATTCATATTGAGACAATATTTGGCACAATGTGGCATATAACCATTGCCGATAAATATTACCAACCATAAGATAAATATCATAAAACCTCAATAAAGAGGTTTGACCATTTTTTGATATGAGACTTTTGTGATCCATAATGATGTTTGAGATTCTCTTTCAAATTAATCACATCGAGTAATTTTCTGGTCAAAGTTTTGAACCTACCAATGAGGTTCATCTTCGGGAACAAGGTGAAAAGATAGATCAATCAATATGATTAAATAGTGATGAGATGCATCAAGTTCCAAAATTAACTATTATGAAAAATTATTATTTAATAAAACTGGCATTAACGACTAGTTTCTGGTCAAGATATTATATAGAAAAAAGTCCACGTTAGAGTTTATAAGACAATTACATTAATATTAAATTATTAAAATATTTATATAACATCAATGGCTAGTTATTGAAAAAATAAGTTTAGTCAAAGGAAGTTATTAAGAGGGACATCAATAAACAATAGAAAATAATAAGAACCTCCTAGGGATCTAGTTTGCATGGGTCCTAAAAGATCAAAATGCATAAGTTCTAATACATATTTTCTTCTCCTATCAGAATTAGAGGGAAATTTGTTTTTGTGAATTTTTCCTAATGCACAACCTTCACAAGCAACATACTCATTATTTGACATAGGGAGTCCTTCAACCATTCTTTGCTCGCGCATCAACAACAAATCATGACAATTGATATGACCATATTTGTCGTGCCAAATACTTTCTTTCGACATAACTGTAGAAGTGAGTGCCTGATGGCTTTGCTAGTGACATCAAGCTTCTATATGCCTCCAACTCTAAATCCTGAAGCAACATGTCTGGAGCGATCGAACATATATTTTCCTATCCAATGTGTTTCAAAGAATTCAACCTTTATATTCTGATATATAATTATCGATACATAGGTCTATTTTTTTTTTCCTGGGCACATACATAACATTATTAATGTGCCTGACACTGCCATTTGGAAATATTATAAGAATGTCTCCATATCCCTTGATCTTATGTGCATGATCATATCTAAGATAAACGTTGGCACCATTGTTTGTTTCCTTCAAGTTATCGTACTAACTCCCCTTACATGTAATGTGAATTGAATATCCAAAGTACACAAACCAAGCATTCAAATCATCTGTTTCAGCAAACAATGCAATCTTAGACACAAACAACTTAAGAATTCTGAGATCATAATTCAAGGCTTCTGCTGTAAAATGTCCTAAATGTCTTTTGTGCTTATGCCTAGCTTCATCACTTTTCTTCTTATAACAGTCTCTAGGAAGATGCCAACTTTTACCACAATAAAAAAAAATTCAATCCAAAATCACTTTTTATAGATGAAATACCTTGACTTGGCTTTGGAAATAGGCTTCTCTGAGATAGACTTCCACCTTTACTTTCTCATCCCTTTCCCCCTTTGAAGAACTTCTTCTTCACCAAAAGTGATAAATGTAGTTTACGAGGCTTAAAATTTTTGCGCTTCTCTTCTTCCCGCATCAATATATGTGTCAATCTTCAAGGGTGGGAGCTTTCCCCCTTGTTGCAAAAACTCTAATAAACATATGATAGTCCTCCAACATTCCATTTAAGGTACTTGTCACAAGATGAGTACTAGGTATTGGTTCTCCTACATCTCCCAACTTATCTGTCAAGTATTTAATTCTTGAAACAAAAGCACTAACAAATTCATTTTCTTCCATTTTAATATAAAGGAGCTTTCTTTTTCAGGAAGAGGGCTCAATTTGTATTTTTTGTCTCATATAGATCCTTAAGTGTAGTCCAAGTTTCACTCGAAGTTTTACAGTCACCAATGTGAGTGATTATATTATATTTAACATACACCCTTAATAATACATTTTCTTTGTTCTACCACTTCTTCGAATCTTCAATTGATGCAAGTATCATGCGTCCAATAGGTTTTCCTTCTTTTCCCTTTCTGATGGTTCAAATGCCATAGCCTTCCAACAATATTTGCTGCTTAAATTTCAAGTTAAAATACTTGATGCCATCCAATTTAATGACATCATTCAAATATATCTCTACAAATGGATTCATCATTTTAGCAGAAAATCTTTGTATTCAACAACCCTTTGCTTCTTCCTTCACACTTTACCAGCACCACCCACAACTCCACATATATATATATATATAATCAATCGAGAGAGAGAGGCACCAAAAAAACACTTCCCTCAATAGTTTCAAATAAAGGGGAGCTCAATTGCTTTTCAAGTTATACACAAAAATATGGACCCTCGTAAGCAATCGTAAGCAAATGTGCAAATAAAAGCAAGTATCAACTGTCTCAAGGCTTCTCAAAAACTCACGATGGGTGCGTGTATGTCACTACCCACTAGAAAAAAGTCAATTGACCATAGTCAGCACCCCTCCCGATTCTATTAAGAAGCGTTGCAATGCAAATATTTGAAGTTTTGGAAGTTGCCCTCGATTAGCCCACTTTTCTCCTTTTGCCAGAATGCACTGATCCAAATCCGGATCTTAATTCTCACGTGACTCGACCTCAGGGTTCTTACTCTGTGCCACAAAATCTGGAGAAGAATGGCACTATTTCTACCGTAGTTTCTGTACTACAAATAGAGCTATACCACCACGTAGAGATCAATCGACTGGAATTCAACGAGCCAGCCGGTGGAGTTCATTGTTGCGAGCCTTCATGCTATCACGATTTGCACCATTGTCAACCCTTCCACAAAAAATCACTCACAATCATCCAGTTTCATGTAACTGACAGCTCCCTTGAATGGATTTTCTACACACCAGCGAATAATAAGTAGCTTCCACGCTCCAAAATTCCGCGTGATTGACCACAGATCTAAGACCAAGTTAACCGATATACAGTCAACTCCACCGTGTGTACTCCAACAAAGAACTTCACCGCTTGGCATATAACAAATGCGCAGTCGTTGGCTCTTGTTGCAAGTTCGCTCCACGCACCAATCGATGGCACAATGCACACGCAATTGAGCAATCAACAATTAAAACTGAGCAATTGAGCCCCAACTTCGGGTTCACTAGAGTCGGGCATTGATCCCGATCTTCCAACTGATCTGCAATCGAGGCAACTAAGAAAGTCTCCCCCAAGGCAACGCGTCAAAGACTTGGCTTTACGAGGCTATAAAAAAAAAAATGGCAGCTCAGCAAATCAATTGTACGATTCGACACGGGCTTTCAATCTCCAACGCAAAGCGGACAGTGTCCAATCAAACAATGTTCCTAATGCTATATGCTACACAATGGATGATAGCTCCACACTCAATTGGAAACACGCACGCAGCCTCACCAATGACTATTACAAACCCCAGACAAGGCTCATTCTCTAATACCAAGTCAAAAATGGAAGAGAAAACTGACTGAATAATGAACCTCACGTCTTACGTCAGGAGCCACGTTACTAAACAACTATCATTCATTAATCAAATCATATGAAACAGCTTTTTAAGAAATCGAATCTAAATCTTAATTACAACCAAAATCAAATCAAATAGCTTCTCCGTCACTCTCTAGTATTAGTTCATTAAGTAGATGCCATTCAAGAAGCAATTGGTATTACTAAAGAGATTTTGCACTCCGTAAAAACGAGGAATCTTAAGTCTTGACTTCTCAAGGTGGATTTGACCAAGGCATATGAGTGCATTGACTATGAATTTCTTAAACTGATTTTGATCAAAGCATGTATGTCCCCATCAAATATTTGTTGGATTATGGTTTGCATCCAGGCCTCTAATTTCAATGTCATCATAAATGGAATTCCTTCCATTTTCTTCTAGGCACACATGAAACTAAGGTAGGGATGTGCTCTATCTCCAATGTTATTCCTCTTCGTTATTGACGATCACGGAAAAGTTTGAAATGCTAGAGTTCAAGGTATAATTTTTGGAATTAGAGTATCTAGTCAGATTGACACCACACACTTGATATTCTTAGATGACCTCCTATTCAAAGGACATACTATCATTTCTGCATGGACAACAATACATAACATCATCAAATAGTTTGGTGAGGCATTGGGACTACGTATGAATGGATCGAAATCTATTCTCATACATAATGGAATTGTAGGTACAGAGATGAAGGACATCAGTTTACTCTTTGAGGTTGGTATTAGACATATTGATGAAGGTATCACATACATGGGTTTCAACCTAAAGCCAAATAAATATTGCAACAAGGAGTGGGATTAGCTAGTAGAGAGGTCTCACAAGAAACTAGAATGTTGGAAACTCAGATGGTTGTCTATAGAAGGTATACTGATCATGTTAAAAGCAGTACTACAAAATATAGCAATATAGTGGATGCACATTTTTTCTACTTCCCTGGGAAGTTATCAGAATGATGCAATCTATCATGGGGCATTTTATTTGGGTGAGGGCATTACTTTTAGGGATGTTTCATTTAGTAAAATGGTCCCTCATTGCTAGAACTATTAGCGAAGCTGGATCGGTTATCATTGATCCTTCTGCCTTATCATTAAGAATATGTGGAGGGCATTGTCAGGGACTTGAATATGGTCCCATATCATCAAAGATAAATATATGTTTGGGCAATCTTTCACTACATGGATTTCTCGAGGCACTAAGAGGAAATCTATTTCATCATATATCTCGAAAAGTATGATGGAAAACATATACTTGTTGATGGGGCTTGTTCGGTGGGAGGTAGGGGATGGATCCAAGATCAAGATCGGATTGGATGCAATTAAAGCTATGGTGGGAAACCATTCATTATGTTTTTGGATCCTTAATTTCCTTCATGATAAAGAGATTATCTTCCTAAAATAAATCTTCTATCATAAAGATCACTGAATTGGCTGACAATCATGGATTTGTGTTGGGGATATTCAGATGCGTCTGGAGTATGAATGGGAATGCTAAGTATATATTGCTAATAAAAAAAATGTAGGTATCTCCCTTAATGACCACGAGGACCAAATGACATGGGGGGGTAGCCTCAAAAAAGGAAATTGGACAGTAAAATACATATGCAATGGAATGCAAAGGAAAGAGAAGGGTAATTAGTCTCCTACATGGGTTCAGATTATATGGAAAGCGAAAATACCCAATGAAATAAAATGTTTTTGTTGGTTGGCTATCGTGGAACGATTATTGACTTGGAACAGTCTACAGCATAGCGGGTACTCTGGAGTGGGGATCTTCCTCTTTTGTAAGAATAACATTGAAGATAATGTTCATTTATTTTTGCACTGCCCTTATGCGAAAGCACTTTGTGATGGGGTATTGGACATTTTTGGCATTGTTCCACTACAAAATTATCCATCATTGAAGGGTTGTTTTAGGATGTGGTTCAAAACACATGACAGATACAAATTTCCTCTGTTTCTTATTTGTTCCTTCTAGTGCAGTAAGAATGCACATAAATTTGATAATAAATATCTGGAAGTGAGGGAGGATGTCATTAAAACTACTGCATATTTCAAGGAATATGGACCTTCCAAGAAGAGTAGTATATCCAAAATTTTCAAACGAAGGGACATTTAGCAAACATATAGAGTGGCATTCTTCGATAGTGTATGCTCGAGGAGGAAATGTGGGTGTGTTGGAAATAATATTAAGACCGGGAAGTGAGAGAGGGGGGGGGGGGGGGGGGGGAGGGGGTGGTGAATCAATATTATCAGTTCAATAATTTTTCATTTCCCAAACATATTTATATGCGCTAGTTATGTGAAGTGAACTAGCGTGTACATATTATTGTGATTAGAGAAACTATATTATACCCAAAGAACTTACTATTTAGTTAATTTACCATGTGTTGATCTCTAATTAGTGCATCAGTAACTTATTAAACAGTGCAACAAAAATAGAATAAACCATCACACATAAGAAACACACATGAACACCAAGATTTAAGGTGGAAACCCAATGCAGGGAAAATCCACCGTTGTTGTCGTCTCTATCTTTTTTTAATAATAAGAAAATACGTTCACACTCTTGTATTGGTGCAGTCCCATACCAGTACGTAGGCACCCACCTACAGAAGGCTACAACCTTCTCTTGTTTTCCAGCTTCTTTGGAAGGGAGCTGCAACCCCCTAGCTCTTGTACTAGCCAATGTGTTTACTAGTATGTAGGCACTAGCCTACAAAAGGCTATGACCTTCTCTCTTCTTCCACGGACCATGTTTCATAAATTTTTAGACTCGATACTCTTTGCACAAAACAATACAAATGAAGGCCTCGTTTTATCAAATTTTCATACTGGACCCATCCGTAACTTTGAAATTCAAACTGTGTCAACCAATAATCAGTTAATCTGAACAATCAGATCAATGTCACCATAACACTATGCTGAACCCAAAAACCTACAACATCATTCAAAACCAACTGTAACCTCAAAAATCATGCATCAAAATTTATATGCTACATTACTGAGCCCAACATGCGTGTATATGCTACTTTCTTTAACCAAACCTACGTATACCCTCAAAACCACTAAACCAAAAAACATCTAAATCAAGTTTGTACCAACCAGCAATATATTGAACATCTACTGTCAATTTTCAGAGCTTTACACAAGCAGTAACAGAGATACCCTTCTTACTTAGACAATCAATCAATCAGACACCAAACTCCTTATGCATTTAGTTTTACATTCAGATTTAAGAAGAATTCATTGATATACAACAATAAAATAACATAATTGGTTAGATAGATCAATGAAATCTAAAGAATAAGATTTTCCTTTGTATACACTACTTGGAAGAGTAGAACCTCCGTGTACATGCACTTTTACGAGAAAAACCGAGGTAGAGATCTCCAAATATTAACTCATAACCTTGTTGTTATTCTAGACATTAGACAAACCTAGATCATGACATTTAAAGAATAAAATAGGTGTACGTAATCAGATCTAGCCAAACCAATAACAGATCATTCAATGATAAGTCATTTTAGGTCTCATGATCTTGATCAAACATTCAATTCATGGTGCACAAAATACTTCAGATCAAATCACAAACATAGCCCATGCAGCATAAAATATACTTTAGATAGAATTATTCCTTAGAACCTTTCACTTGCACATCGTGGCCTTTTGATCTTCTCCTCCTTATATAGTTTTAGGCCTTTCTTAATACCTCATACCAAAACCACTTATGAGTCGTGGTATTCTTGGACAGGATCAAATAATTGTTACTTCACTCAATATTGTGGGCTCATAGCATGGTAATGACCCCTGGTATTGTCTCCTCCTGTATTTCCTTGATTTTCCAATCGATACATGCTTCTCTTCTTGTGAAATTGCATGTATACGTATACACTCCTTTTGTTTCATGAAGCAGTGTGTATATGCTTTTTTAACTAAGTCGACGTGTGTATACATTTTAAGCTACTTTTCACCATCCTTTACCTTCAAATTCTTCATTCTGATTAGTGGAATTTAGTTCCATCTTCCTGTTCTTCTATACTAATGCCCTGTTACATCTTAATGGACCCGTTACACTATGGGTTTCCTTTCATCAAAACTGAATTGACCTGTGAGTGAGTTGCCATCAAGGACAACACTTGTATCATAATGTCAATAATTTGCCCCTTTGGACTTGATGGAAACCTTGCTGGTGTTGATTACTGCAAGTTGTAGAAACTGTTAGAGAGAACAAGCCACAGCAAAATACTCTCCCCCTTTGACATCAAGGGAAAAGGAAGGACCAAGCTATTATTCCCCTTTGATATACATTATGTTGTCCATGCTACCCCTGAGTACATGCCGAGTCTGCAGAGATATATTTCAAAATAATAACATGAATCTATAACTCAACTAAGTGAGTATGACCTCCCTATGACGAATGACTCATACATACATCAATCGCCCAATCAAGTGGGGGTACACCATATTTGACTCATCCACCCAACCGAGTGGGGATATACCGATTGTTTATACATGACAAAAATACAACAATTATTACATCATCCATCACATCCAAAGTGGGGATACAAATTACATCATATGTCCAATAGGACTCATTCAAACATAGGCGATGACAGAAGAAGACATACAACACCCTAGATATTTACATGACTTATGCAGCAAATGATATAAGTATCTGAAGCCATAACTGAACTCAATGACCATGATGCCAACAATGCAGAATGTGTGTGAAGGCTAATGCTCCCCCTGAACCTGTGCTACTTATGCATTGTCAACAAGTCATTCATCAAGGCATCTTTGTCAATGAGATAAAAATCAATAAATAAAGCATATCATCAGACTGTAATCATCAATATTAGACAGAGCACTCATATCGGATTCTAACCCAATGTTTTTGTGTCAGAAAAACATATACGCTCCTTCAGCCACAAAAACCCGCATGTATACGTGACTATACTTCATGAAACCTGCGTATAATAACCTTCTCTTGAAAATTGGATTTAACAACATGATGATGCAACAACTACTCCCAGCTTTTGTATGAAATATTCAAATTTTTCTCTAGGAAGTGGTTTGATGAATATATCAGCATCGTGTCCTCTGAAGGGAACATACTCCAATTTAACTTTTTGTTCAAGCACTTGTTCTCATAGAAAATGGTACTTAATGGGTATGTGCTTGGTCTTGGATTGCATGACAGGATTTTTTGAAATATTGATGGCACTTGTACTATCACATAGAATGGAGAAGGGTGGAGTACATGTGATCTAAATGTCTTGTAATGTTTGCATCATCCAAAGTAGTTTTGTGTAGGGAGATGCAACATCCTCATATTCTGCTTCAACTATAGATAACGCAATCAAACTTTGTTTCTTGCTGAAACATGACACTAACTAAGAACCCATATATAATGAACCACCATTATTGCTCTTTTGATCATCAACATTTCCTGCCCAATATGCATATGTATATGCATGAAGAGTAAGGTTTGTATATTTAGGATACCATAGTCTAAAGTCCTGCGTTCCTTGAAGATATTTGAAAATTCTTTTGACTGTGTGGAGATGTGATTCCTTTGGATTTTCTTGGAACCTTCCAACAATTCCTACTGCATGCATGATATCAGGTTTGGTACTTGTAAGATAAAGGATACTTCCAATCATAGATCTGTAAGTTGGTTGGTTTATTGCTGGTGATTCATCATTAGAACTAAGACTGCATCTTATTACTAATGGAGTACATATTAGTTTATAATCTTCCATTCTGTACTTCTTCAAGATCTACTTGAGATATTTGGTTTGTGAAATAATGTTACCATATTATATTTGTTGTACTTGTATACCAAGAAAATAAGTAAGTTCACCATGGAAGGATATTTCAAATTCTTGTTGCATTACTGAAACAAAATTCTGACTCATGGATTCTTCATTGATACCAGAGATGATATCATCAAAATAAACAACAATAATTAGGAGTTTATCATTTTCAATCTTTGCGTATAAATTGCTACCTGTAGAACCTTTTGTGAAACCTTGTTGTTGTAGATATTTGTCAAGGCGGTTATACCAAGCCCTTGGAGCCTATTTTACACCATAGAGAGTCTTTTTGAGCTTGCATATGAGTTTTGCATCATCTCCAAGAATAGATCCTTCTGGTTGTTCAATATAAAATTCTTCTTCTAAATATCCATTAAGAAAGGCTGATTTTACATCCATTTGATATACTTTGAATCGTTGAAAACTAGAGAGGGCAAGAAACATCCTTATGGCTTCAAGTCTAGCAACAAGTGCAAAATTTTCTTCAAAATCTATATGTTCTTGTTGAGCATACCCTTTACAGGCAAGTCTTTCCTTGTTTCTAACTTCTCCATTTTCATTCAGCTTATTCTTAAATATCCATTTTGTTCTTACAACATTTTTATCATGAGGTCTAAGAACTAATTCCCAAGTATCATTATTTTCAATTTGGTCCAGTTCTTCATCCATGGCCTTGACCCAACATTCATCTTTGCAGGCTTCATTTATATTCTGAGGTTTAGTGGGGGATAGTATTGCTAGATAACTTGAGGTCCCTGTAAGAGTTCTTCTTGTCTATACAACAGCCCCTTTTTCTCCTAGAATTTTAGATTTTGGATGATTCTTCTTAACATACTTGGATGGAGTCTTTTCCCTATCCATTGTAAATTCTTCTGGTGCTTCATTGGTTTCTTCTTCTATATCATTTTGATTTGATGCAGGAAAGCATTCCCCATTTTACACACTGTCATATTCCTCTGTTGATTTCATTCGTTCCAGATTTTTGCATGCTTCATCAATTACAACGTTAATGCTTTCAACAATTTTCTGAAGTCTTTTATTATAATATTTGTATCTTTTACTTCTAGATTAATAACCAAGAAGAATTCCTTCATCTACTTTGATTTCAAACTTACCAAGTTTTTCGTGAGTCCTTTTCATGAAACATTTGCTTCCAAAAATTCTAAAGTGTTTTACAATAGGAGGCTTACCATACAAAAATTCATATGGAGTTTGATTGCTATTTACCTGAACATTCACTTTGTTAAGAATAGTCACGACAGCAAATGCAGCTTCACCCTAGTAGGTTGTAGGAGTTCCAAATTCATCAAGCATAGCTCGAGCCATTTGTTGAACTGTTCTGTTCATTCCTTCCACCATGCCATTTTTCTAAGGAGTTCTTGCGATGGAGAATTGCCTTTTTATTCCATGTTCTTCACAGAAGTCAAAGGATTCATCTGATATGAATTCTCCCCCTTCATCAAATTTTCGGCATTTCATTTTTCGATTTGATTCATTTTCAACTAAAAATTTGAAGTCTTTAAACTTTTCAAATGCTCCATCTTTATGTTTTAGTATACCTATCGAACACATCCTAGAAAAATCAAAATAAATAAAATAATGTATTCTTCTCCATGCATTGACTTTTTTCTTGTTGGTCCACATAAATGAGTATGGAGGAGTTCAAGAGGCTTACCTACTGATCCTTCTTTTTCATTGGAGTGAACTTTGATTTGCTTACTGACTTGACATGGTTTGCATGTGGTATTTTTCGGGATGCTGATATATAGAATATCACTAACTGCTTTGATCTTCCATGCTTTTCTTATTTGAGAAAAGCTTAGATGTCCAAATCTTCTATGCCATAGCCAGTTCTCATCTGTTTTTCTTAAATAGCATTGTTTTTGTCCTCCTTCAAGTATGTATAAGTTGTTTGGAGTTCTTGTTCCTTTGATCATGGTCTTTCCTGTATCGAGCTCACGAACCACACATCCGTTTGATCGAAACACAACTTCATTTCCTTGATCACACATTTCACTGACACTCAACAGGTTATGCTTTAAACCATCTACATACATGACATTTCCAACTTTAAACTTTTCTTTCAAGAAGACAGAACCTTTACCTTTAATAACAGCTGGAGTGTCATTTCCAAATGAGACATTCTTTTCCTTTTCTAAAGCATTATATGAATGAAGTTTCTCTTTATCACCTGCCATGTGTTTGGAACATTAGCTATCAATGTATCACTAATTTTCTTGTCCTTTTGCATACAGAGCTATGCCACATCTTTCTAATTGAGGTTCCTTGTCTCTCCATATCTTGGGATTTAATGATGTTTGGTCCTTTTGAAGTGATGGCCGAAATTTTCTCCCGCATTCAGATTCTCCATTACTAGATTTCTTACAAATCAAACATTCTACTACATTTCCAAGAGGAGAAAAGTTAATATAGGAACCTTTCTTGATTCCTATACACTCCTTTGATTTCGTTCTTCTCTAGTCATGATGGTTTTATAAGCAACACATTGAGCAACCTTATGCCCAAAGTTATGACATTAAAAACAATGCCCATTAAAGATGTTTCTACCATCATAGAATCTTTTGGCATTGTTTACCTATTGGTTGAAGCTTCTACTGCTATTCATCCTTTGAGTAAATTGAGTATGATTTACTTAATGAGTACTTTCAGGCCTTTGCTGACGATTGACATATTGCCCACTGGTCTTTGTTGCATCAAGATAGCTTTTGGTGGAGCCTGATGGCTTATGTGATTGAGATGATTCTTTAGATATCCAAGACCTATCCTTATCAGAGGAGAATGCTCAACTTTGATGATTTCATTTAAATTATCAGATCCTTTAGCAAATCTAAGATTAAGATATTTTGTCTTCTCACGTTTTTTTCTTAGACCCACAATTTCACATTCTAGATTTTCATTGTGTTTTTCTCTTTTAGTGAGTTGGTGTGTCAACGTATCTATGATCATATTATTTTCTTCTAAGAATATTTTGAGTTTCTGGTTTATTCAAGGAATTCTTCCTCTTCTAAGGCATCCAAAAGATCATCATTGTCATAAACCATGAGTAGTCTATAATCTTGTTCAGTTTCATCTTCATCACTGTTGGATAAACGATCACTACCTTCATGTGTATATTAACTTCGTTGATTGACAGTCTGTTTTCTATTGTCTTTTGCATATTCCTTTCCCTTTTCATATTTATCTTTATGAGGACATTGGCAGCATAATGGACAACTCTACCACAATAAAATAATTTGAATGGTAACTTACCTCTGAATCTTATAGAACCCCATTGAAGCTTCTTGACAAAATTTACCTCATATTCTTTTTTTGAGATGTATCCTGGTTCATTGTGCTCTTCCTTTTCCTTTCCCTTTGATGAATCTTTAAAAGTGAATTCTCTCATATCTGATAGACCTCCTTTCCTCATTTCAAAGGAAGTTAGGATTCGATGGAGTTGAGTCACAATAATAGTTTGAAGATCTTATTTTTATTCTATGGCAGACGCTTTTGACTCAAATTTAGAAGACAAATATCTCAAGATTTTCTCAACTAAAGTATCTTCCTTTATCTCTTCACCTAGATTCTTCATACAATTAACAATCTCATCTATACGTAAAAAGTAACTAGCAATACTCTCATCACTATGCATCTTAAGATTTTCATATTGAATTCTGAGAGTTTGAAGCTTAGCATTTTTTACCTGAGAGTCTCCTTCATAGCTCTGAATGATTTTGTCCCATATCTCTTTGGTTGTCTTGAGCTGCATGACTTTGACAAATTCTGATTTTGACAGACTTCCCAATAATGTATTGACAACTTTGGCATTGGTTTTGATATAATTTTTTACGTGTAGAGTCTGTAGGCATTGTTTTTGGAAATTGATATCCTCCTTTCACAATTTCCCAAGCATCGACTCCAAGTGATTTAAGATAGGCTATGTATATTATTTTTCAATATACCATGTTGCTCGCATTGAAGATTGGTGGTTTGATAGATCCCATGCCTTCATGATTGTTCATCTTGAAATATCTTCCTTCAAGTGATGAAGATTCTTCTAAAGGACATGCTGTGATACCAATTTTTGAACATAATACTAAGAAGGGGGTGAATCACTATTATCAATTCAATAATTGTTCATTTTCCAAAGAGATTTATATGTGCTACTTTTGCGAAGTGAACTAACATGTACACGCTACTGTGATTAGAGAAACCAACGTATACCCAGAGAGATTATGATTTAGTCAATTTATCATGTGTTAATATTTAATCGTTGTATCAACAACTTATTAAACAGTGCAGTAAAAACATAATAAACCATCACATATAAGCAACACACATGAACACCATGATTTAAGGTGGAAAACCAATGCAAGGAAAAAACACTTGCTACTGTCGTCTTTGTCTTCTTTTAATAATAAGAAAATTTGTTTACAATCTTGTACTGCTTTATTGTCATACCAGTACACAGACACCCACCTGTAGAAGGCTACAACTTTCTCTTGTTTTCTATCTTCTACTGGAAGGAAGCTACAACCCCCTAGCTCTTGTACTAGCCAATGTGTTTACCAGTATGTAGGTATCGTCCTACAGAAGGCTACGACCTTCTCTCTTCTTCCAAGGGTCATGTTCCATAAATTTCTAGACTGGATACTCATGGCACACAACAGTACAAATGAAGGCCTCGTTTCATCAAATTTTCATACTGGACCCATAAGTAACTTTGAAACTCAAACTACATCAACCAGCAATCAATTAATATGAACAATAAGATCACGGTCACCAGAACAGTAAGCTAAACCCAAAAACCTACAACATCATTCAGAACTACTTGTAACCTCAAAATTTATGCATCAGAATATACGCTACTTTAGTTAACCCAACTTGCATGTATACAACAATTCCTTTAACCAAACCTGCATATACCATCAAAAATACTAAACCACAAAACTTCTGAATCAAGTCTGTACGAACAAACAATATATTGAACATCTACTATCAATTTTCAGAGCTTTACATAGGCAGCAATAGAGATAACCCTTCTTACTTAGATAATCAATCAATTAGACATGAAACTCCTCATGCCTTTAGTTTTACATTTAGATCTAAGAAGACTACATTGATACACGACACCAAAATACCAGAATTGATCAGATACATCAGTCAGATCTGAAGAGTAGGCTTTTCCTTTGTATACGCTACTTTGAAGAGTAGAACCCGGGTGTAAACACACTTTTATCGAGATGAAGCATTGTATAGATCTGCAAATATTAACTCATAACTTTGTTGCTATTTCGGACTTCAGAAAACCCAAATCATGACATTTAAAGAATAAAACAAGTGTACATAATTAGATCTAGCCCAACCAATATCAGATTATTTAATGATAAGTCATTTCAGGTGTCATGATCCTGATCAAACATTCAATTCAAGGTGCACAAAATATCTCATATAAAATCACATACATAGCCCATGCAACATAAAATATACTTAAGATAGAACTATTCCTTAGAAACCCTTTCACTTGCACACTGTGGCCTTATGATCTCCTCCTGTTTATATAGTTTTACACCTTTCTCAATACCTCAGACCAAAACCACTTAGGACCTGTGTTATTCTTGGACAGGATCATATAGTCATTACTCCGCTCAATATTGTGGGCTAATACCATGGTATTGACCCTTGGTATTGTCTCTTGAATTTCATTGATTTTCCAACATATACGCGTTTTTCTTCTTGTGAAAGTGCGTGTATATGTATATGCTCTTTTTGTTCTGTGAACTAGTGTGTATACGTTGTTTTGACTAAGTGGACCTATGTATACATTTTAAACTCTTTCTCACCATCCTTTACCTTCAACTTCTTCATTCTGATTAGTGGACTTTGGTTCCATCTTCTTGTTAATTTGAACCAACGCCATGTTACATCTGAATGGACTTATTATATTGTGGGTTGCCTTTCTGATCCGGATTTAAACAGGAACGCAACAAAATACAGAGATAACCATATACACAAAGATGCAGTGGAAATAATACTTCATTTCATTAATGGAAAATACCGAAA
>APFE030411781.1:2035-45165 GCA_000404065.3 Pinus taeda | reverse complement strand
ATTTCCCGGGGTCATAACTTTGGCATACGATCTCCGTTTGACGCGTATGATAGCTCGTTAGAAAGATCTATCTGAGAACTACCACTTTGGGAAGGGCAACGTTGGTCCATGGACCCATGTTGCCCCCAAATTTCCCAAAAAACGTCGTTTAGGGCCTCAAAACGACTCCGGAAGTTCAGGACCCGAAAAACTGCTAAAAATAGTAAGTGTGTTACAATTTAGGAAACTGAAAAGGCTGAAAGAGACAATTTTGGGGGTCCAAATGGGATAGGTGGGTGGCCACCAACATCCACGTGGATCACTTTCATCAAAACTGAATTGATATGTGAGTGAGCTGCCATCAAGGACAACACTTGTATTATAATGGCAACAGGGTGTGGTGCCCACATAGTTATAGAACAAGGTAAATTCTACCACTTTTGGTGGGAAGGGGGTCAAGTCACAAATAGCAAAGCAGAGATAATTGCACTATGGGGAGTACTGATCGGAGCGAAATGGTTGGGATTGGAACACATACAAATCTATGGTAATGCAAAGGGAATCATAGAGTGGGTGAAGCGATATAACAATTTCAATCCTCCTATATTAACCAATTGGATGAAACGCATCAAGACATGCAAGTAAGAAATTATGAACATATCTATTTCGATCACATTTATAGCGAGTAGAACTAAGTTGCAGATTTACTATCAAATAGAAGAATTGATAAAGTACTTGGTAAGTTTTGCTTTTTTGCATATGAACAAAGAGCCAAGACAAATGTTGGTAGCATTAACTTTTCTTAAAGCTAAGAGATACGATGATATGTTTTTTTAACAAGGTAAAGAACATCAAAATATTTGACAAGAACATCTATCCTCTCAAATTTGTTAAGAGAAAAATATTTTTGTTTTTTAAACGATAGATAAAAGATCGATCATAAATTATGGATTATACTAGAAATATAAGAAACATAATAGTAACAATAATGCTGTAAAGTAAATAAAAGGATTTTTTGAAGACAAATTAAAATACTATAAAAACTGTACTCTGTTTTATTAATTAAAAGCTTTTTTTCCTTTGAAAAACGTAGATGCCATTGGATAGAATAATTAAAATAAATGAACTCTACTCCATCGATAAATATTGACTTTTATACGGTCTCTGTGAATGAAACAGAAAATATATTTGAAAGTCAATTGAGTGATTGCTTCTATCCCCGTAAAAGCATGGGAAATAAAATTCACGCACAACAAAGTAAGGTTACATATGTTAAAGTTAATAATGTTAACCATGTAAGATGACCGTTATAATATGTTGGAAACGCTTATTATTATTGTGGGAGGTGATTAATATCTACGGATAGCCGCTGATTCTGAATGTTTTATTTTTTTTCAGTGGAATTTAGAATGATAGTTTTGTTATTATGGTATTTTTTTCTTATTATCTTGTTGGAACCTAGAACCTTTCAGGATAGGTGGCTATTAGTAAATGTTTGAGGTCTAAAACCGGTTTCCTTTAGGTTATTATTTGGAGGTTTAAATCTTGAATCTTTATATGATTACTTGATTATGTGGAGATTTAAATCCTGAATCTCTCGATTTTTTTTAACAGAATATTTTTAAATAAATTTAATCTAATTAAAATAATTAAATTAGGAATATATATAGTCAATCGTGCAAATTTACAATAGTCAATTGGTGCAAATTTACAATATCAACTATTTTTTCTCCATTATAGATTAAAAAATATAAAACATACTAACATTATAAATAAAAAAATATAAAACATACTCACAAAAACCGCACATTTTAGAGTACGCTATTAACGTCGGCCCTCTTTGTATTCTTAACGTTAAATTGACCCAGGTTGGTCAACCCTAAATGTTGTTGAAAACGCTATTTTCTTTCTTCAGTGGTACCGGAAAACACTGAAATGACACATTTTTCAAGAACCATTGTACATGTGACCAATGTTCAGAGCAGGTGTAACACAGTGTGATAAAACTAGATGCAGAGAGCTCGTTCTAAAACCTTGATTCATGAGGTGCAATATTAAATCTCGTCCTAACGTACATGACATTCAGACATTGCTTGAAAATCGACCTGTGCTGCAGCCATATGTGGTCCCACTCCGTAACCCTACCACTATGGCTATTATTATCTTTGGGAGACAACATTTTGTCGCTCATTGAAATGTCCCTTTCTCAATAGAAAACTGTATTATGAATCGTTGATTCTTTAATACACTTAAATCATTTTTAAATTCACTATTGCATTTTAAACCACAAAGAATTAGAAATGTAACCAATAATAATAATATCATTTCAGAGAACAAAAGTAGCGTCGTTAGACCGCCTCTGCCACAATGGCAGCAACCTGATCCCATCGTACAAGCATTTTGGAAGTTGGGTCACTTATTCTATCCTGAAATTCAATCCCACTGTTATTAGTACGAAACCTTCTACCTCTGTTGCACGTGTCGTCTCCTTCCTGGGTCGAGGAAGATACTTAACAAATAGGAACACTGTACGTTTTCGCTATAATGTTACCGCTTTCTATGTCAAATATATTAAACTATGGAATAAGTTATTGAAATCAATTGCGCGCTAACATTGTGTAAACTTGTTGCCTTCGAAGATACTTTGCTTTATGAAATAAAATAAGACCGATCCCTGTCTTTTTTAATGGATCGCAATGAAGGCAATTTTGTGAATATGCGATGTGATATGTGTAAACAGTGATTTCTACAATCAAATATCCTATATCGAATGCAATTTTATGAAAATGCAATGTGATCTGTATAAACAGTGATTTCTACAATGAAATATCCCATATCGTGTGCAAGTTAATAATGAAATAATTTTTATGGGTTAATAATGGTGTGTTGTTTAATTAATATAGATCGTTTTAATAGGTTATAGTGAGTATGAAGTTTGAAAAAAAAGGTTTATATCTAAAAAAGGATGAGATCTCTCATATGTATATATTTTATTATTAATTTTTTTTACCTTGCAAATAGATTTAATGGGTTGAAAATATGGTTGAGTATTTGTGTAGATTACACAATTTAAAGTTTAATTGTAACAATTTTTTAATATATTTTTAAACAAAAGCTATTAAAAGTATAGTTCAAAAAGATTAAAATATAGAACAATAAATGTATTATAATATGATTTCTGTCTAAAAGTCTTAGAAAAAAAACTAGTAAATTAATTTATCAATTTATAATTTCAGTTACTTATATACTATATACATAATTTTTTTAAGAATGTATGATATATAATTACATTGAAATATTTTAGCTGACATAATTATTGAATATTTATTTATTTATAATTTACATTGAAATTGAAATTATTATTAGTATTATCTAAATGCTATATATTAATTTTTATATTAAAAATTAATTAAATAAAAATTTAATTTTAATTTTTAACTTTTTTGTTACAGATTCTCTTTTCAACATTAAAATAATTTATTAGAGGCAACAATCAAAGTTTGTTTTATTTTCTTTGTTTTTTAACTAATGTGTGTGTGTGAGAAGTTGGTATTGAGATAAATTAATTAATATAGACATTTAAATACTTCATTAAAATCTTCTCTTAAAATATTTTTAGAAGTATAACAGTTATACATCGTTCCTCATAATCAAGAGTGAAGATATGATATTTTTTTTAATTACTTTAATTTTCTAGAGTTAATATAAAATTATGTTACCACATCTCCTTTATAGTGAGTTGTAATAATATTTTTACCACATCTCCTTCATAATAGGTTGTTCACTATGAGATTAGTTATATTTTATAATAATTTCCATTAAAAATAACCAAACATGCCTATTAATTTTTGTGTTTTTTGGTTTTTATTTTTACTAGTTTTCTTTTCTATTTATTTCAAAGAGCTACATGTCAAATGAATGTTGAGCATTAAAACAATTACACATTTCCCTCTTAGTAGACTATAGGATATGTTTGAAGCAATAAGTTGGTTCAAGAACCATGTACTTCGCACATTCAATTGTATAAAATAAAAAATATAATAATTCTATCATATTATATATATATATTAATTACAAATTCAAAAATAATTAAATAAATGTAATAAAAATATAATACTTTGAAAATGAAACTGATATATACATGGTGAAATATTGTTAGAAGTAAGGAATTTGTTAAGATTTGTTAGGGTGAATCCTTCACTATGATATAAATCCTCTTGCACCTATTGTTACATGTTCAGACCTCCAAACTATAGATATGATGAAACTCTTTTTAGTAATGGTTGTGCCAAGGATCTAACTAGAGTAACCTTTTTAGACTCTTCATATCATGATACTCCTTCTTGTAACCATTTTTATTTTTTTATATAGTTTTTAGGAGAAAATGTTGTTATTTTGTTACACTCAAACTTTTATTAATAGGTAACATATTTGGTTTCTCTCCACACTAATTGAGACAAATCACTACACTAACTATGATGATTTTGAGAATGTAGGTTGAAATTTTAAGCTTATACAAAATTAATTCACTATTTTTTTAATAGTAAATAAAAGCTTCACCAAATTATAACATAATATTATAAACTATATCTATATATTACCATCTTATTAGTTAAGTAGCAAACAAAAAATTTCAAAACAAAAATTAGGAATATTTAAATAAATTAATATCTTAACTAGCTTACAAGAGATTTTGATAAAATAGAAATGAACTGTGATAATTTCTAAGATGAAATAAAACATTGAATAGTTTCAAAGAATCAGAACACACAAATGTAAAATAATTAGTCATTGTCAATAATATTAAGAGAAATGATAAAAACTACTTCTATTTAAAATATATTGAATACACTTATATTATATCTAAGTTTCAAAATATATGTAGTAACACTCATAATATTGTATCTTATATAAAAAAAAAAAAAAAATCAAAATATATGTAGTAGCATTCATAATATTGTACCTTATCAAAAAAAATTAGATATGCCTGATCATGTAAATAAATTATATTATAAAATAATTTAAATAAATTTATTATTTTGTTTGAATATTTTATAAATAAAAAATTAATTAACCTTAAGCACATTTTTATTTCATAATTTTTAATATGTAGATTTTCATAGAAAAAGAAATTAGCCTTTTTTTTACTTAAAAAACAAGACACTGATTGCTAACCATCCACATGCCATCTTTATATAATCAATTAAAACCACAAAAAAAATTATTTTTTTTTATAATAAATGAATATATATATTTTTAGATTTGAATCAAGTCAAAAAAATAATAAGTATTTCACTAAAAAAATCCAAACTAATCTAGCTGGAAATAAACCTTAATAATCATAAATAAAATAAAAATATATGAAAATATAATTAAATAAATTTATATTTATAAATATAAATTTTAAACTCATTTATTTTATAAATCTATTTTTATATTTAAAACCTATCCATAAAAATAAAACATATTATAATAAAAATAATAAATATAATCAGAAAATGAAATGTTTGGAAGCCAAACATAACATCATTATACGAAAAATATAAACAGAACATCAAAGTTGATGAAAATAAGATGGTGAAATCGCGTATTTTTTTTTTAAATTTACCCAATATAATCGAGTTAAATTTATAGCAAACTCGCATAGTTGTCTTAAACCCTGAAAATACACAAGTTGATGTTTGAATGATAATTGTAGAATGCAGGGCCTTAAGGAGTTTGTCTTGGGACAAATGGTAGTTATCCGTACAAGTTAAACATGTAATTAAACAACAACGGAAAAAGGTTTTATTGTACGTTAAAATTATGAATAGAGAAGGATGTGAATTGCATGAAATAACTGCTCAACTGGACTGTTTAGGATTGTTCCTTACGAATTGTTAGGATTAACTCCTTGTTTGGTAGTGAATGTTTGAATTATATGTCGTGTGGAAATAAGTTAAAAAGGAATTTAAAACTTAATTTCAAAATGTATTAGATAAAGAGTTTAGCAGTTTTAATATTTTATTAAAGTAAAAGAAAAAAAAACATATATTAAGGAATAAGAAAGGAATATGTAATAGATGAACCATAATAAAATAAGTTAAAAAGGAATTTAAAATTTAATATCAAAATGTATTAGCGTAAAGAGTTTAGTAGTTTTAATATTTTATTAAAGTAAAAGAAAAAAAACATTTATTAAAGAATATGTAATAGATGAAAGATAATAAAATTATATGTAAAGTGTAGATTAATTGCTTTGTGAGAGCTAATATTTATTAGGTTTTTAAATTCAAATATTTGAGAAGAAAAAAGTGAGTGAAAATCAATTGTAGGGGTTACATTATTCCAAAGAGCATTAAGGCTTTATCAAGTTTTACACAGTTTTATAGATAGATTTCTTGGCATCCAATATTTTACAAAAATATAAAAAATAAGAAAATAATTTTTATTAAAAATAAATTTATATAAAAATAATTATTATATAATTAAATAAAAAATATCACAATTTTTTTTTTACAAATTTATTGATATAATTAATTATATAATATTATTGACTAGTCATAATGATAGATACACATATAACATATACCTATCAATATAGAGATAAGCCACTTTATCAATTATTTATTATTATTCATTTGATATAAATATTTTGTTTTTCTATCTTTTAAAAAGTACTTTTTATTTTTCTATCTTTTAAAAAATTCTTTGTCCTTTAACATATTTTTATGAGAAATTGTGTTTGTTTCTGTTTGACTTGTAACATCTTCCATGGTTATATGACCTTGAAGTTGCGCTGGTTGACTACACAAAGAGATATAAACTGTGAATTATTCAACAAAGAGTAAACTATATTGTTATGAAGATGTTTAATTCCTTATTGTTACGTAGAATGGCCCTATTTTGACCACACAAAGAGATATAAGCTGTGAATTATTCAACAAAGAGTAAACTATATTGTTATGAAGATGTTTAATTCCTTATTGTTACGTAGAATGGCCCTATTGAAGATCAGTGCGAGGATACGCAATGGAGTGTGAGAGTATCCAATGGAGGTAAATAAACCATAGGTGTGACTCTCAACATATTGCAATTGATAACTGCCTCAAATTATTTTGAAACAATAATTTAAAAATGTTTAGGTTAGTTATATTGATGATAGTATGTTAGAAATTAAAGTGAGAGTTAATAATAGTGAGGAGATAATAAGAACTCGTATTAAATTATGATGATGGAAATATATATAATATATGATGATGGAATTACAGATAATAGACATTATTATTTTTATAAAGCAAATTTTTCAAAGTAAAAATGTCATAAATTAAGAAAAAGGATATGCCTGAATGAATAAAGTTGGTATTTACTAGTTATAAATTAACAAAAAGGATATGCCTAAGTGAATAAAGTTCGTATTCACTAGTCATAAAGGAAAGCCTATATATTTAACATAAACAATCATTATATTAATATTTTCACATACATTTAATAGCAAAAGGTGTACTAAACTCATGCTAAACAATTCATTATATGTGTGAAAATAATGAATACACTAAACAAGTTCAGTAACATTATAAAAAAATTATAAAGTCTTCAAAATTCAATGTTTGAAAAATATATTTACCATATATATCAAAATAATCTAAACATTTCAATAAGAATATATAAATCAAATTCTAAATCAAATATTAAAAAAATATCTAAAAAATATTATATATTTGTCCATAATAATTAAATAAATATTTGATTAATTAAAGTGTAATGTTTTATAAATTCATAAATAAATATATATATATTTTAATTCAAATCATTTTTTTTTAGCTTAGACCCAAGAAGGTGCATTGTGGAAAACATATTAACCAGCTTATGTTTGATCTATTGGGCTCTCCTTAATGTAGTCTCTTACCCTTGCATAAAAACCTCATTTGTTTGGATGGTTTTAAGACTTTTTATTCTATTTCAAATTGGTTTATTATTTTTATGTTTAATAATAAATCTCTTAACCATAAAATTAAAGTTAAAAATAATTTTAGATTAATTAATTTTGTATTAAACTCATGGTTATTTAGTAATTTTTTTTTTTTAATTTATTCCAACCCACATAAAAATATTTCCTCCCAAAATATTTATCTCTCATTAACCTCCTCGCATCGGAAAACGAGAATTAATTCTTTACATATTACATAACTATTTAAAAATGAAATTCTCTTCCCTCGTTGCATTATTATTCTCTTAAAATAATGTAAAACTATTCCACGTACAATTTATTGTTTAAATAATATTGAAGTAAATCTATTAGAGGTAATGATCTAAAAATGAAATGAAGTAAATTTTTTACCTAGTTGCATCATTATTTTTTTAAATAATTTTGAAATAAAACTATTCCAAGTATAATATATACTTTAAGTGCCTAGGTAAGATATTTGGTTTATTTTTTCGTTTATAGGTTGATGAGGAATATAAAAAAAAAAAAAAACCGAATCAATCCATAATCTGTTTCATGTTCAACTCTGATAAAATTTATTTTCAAATTTCAATGAAAACCAATAACAAAAAGATAAAATAGAGTTACGAGGAGATAAATAGATGATTAAATTTTGATGTAGGGTATAGAATTATGTGAAATGTAAATGTGATGTGTGAGGATTTTGTATCAAAGGGTTAAGAACTAACAATATTAACTTTAATAAAACATATTATTTAGAAACATTTTTGGAACTTCAAATTTTGAGTTTTACTTAAAGATATTTCATATATATGCATGTAAAGTGTGTTTCGTTTCGAAATAAAGATTTCATTTTCATTTATATTCAATTCTTTTATGGGCATTATTATTTATTTTTATATGATTATTAATAATATTTGACATTCATATTCATTTGGAATAATATGATCATTGCTTAATGTTAAATATATATATGTATATCAATACTTGATTGACAATATTATTATATAATGAGATAATTCTATAATAATATGCATATTAATATACTTATATATTGATATATAATAATAGTTAATATAGTTTGTAAGTTCTTTTATAACATTAATATTGTCCATTATTACTTAAATTCTTAAAGTTTATTGAATGGTTAATCCTTTCTTGGGATTCAAATGTAGTCAATATTTACATCAACATTATGCGATTCTAATTAGTGACCTTAAGTAACTAAGGTAGAAGTTAATTTTAAAAGACACATTAGCATAGAAATGATGGGTTTTATGAGACAAAATAAGAATAAGGATATATACTAGAAAAATGTCAAACCTCCTTCTCTAAATACTTACCCCTAAAGAAACTTGAAAATCCAATAGTGTTATAAGTATTTTTTAATTTTTTTCCTTGTCCTTTCTGCACCGTAGATGATGAGTAATAACCTTTTATTAAAGTATAATCTAATGACTAAGTATGACCACATATTTGATTGTTATATTTTTTCCACGGTTATCCTTCGATTTGCAACATAGAATTATTTATACATGTCATGTAACATGGTATTGGTTAGATTCCCTAACCATGCCCTTATTCCATGACTCCTATGAAACTAAATGTAGTAACTCTCTATCATTCGCTTTACCTTAATGGCGCGAAGGTATATACGCTTCAATTATATCATACTCTCATAGATTTAACTCCTCCTTTAATCTCACCTGTACCCACCTATCTCTCCACCACTCAAACCCTTCCAATGTGATATCCCCATCAGATAAAAATAACAAACAATTTTTTATTTTTTTATTTATTTTTAATGCAGTTGCATCGAATTGAATCTACAACCTTCACGTTATTAACGAAGCACTTTTCCATTGAACCATGCGGAAATTACCATACTTCACTTTTATCTTTTTAAATGTTTTGTTATACATATATATTTTATTCCGCATTCTGGGGAACGGAGGCATTGGTTATAATATATGCGTTATTACTTAAGCAGTCGTATCAACGACGCCTCACAAAAGATATCAATATTGATATTTATCATATTCGCAGTTCATATTTTGGCTAATAATTATGTTGCAATAACTGAGATTGTCCCGAATCAAAACATCGAGATCCATTATGGTAATGATATTTAATGTGATTTTATCATTGACGGTTTACATGATTGATATCTGCTGTTTTCAAATCGTGAATCGGGATTGCACTCTATGGAGGCTAGTCCCCAGACTTTTCCGTTCACCAATTCACGGCTCGTCGGCTTTATGGCTTCCACCTGGTGCATAGTTGTGCAGATGGCCAACCTCCACCCATGCTGCCGGGCTGCTTCATTACTCCGGCTGCCCGACCGAGGCACTGACTTAATGGCGGAGGGCATGGAGTGTTCCAAATCTTAGAATGGCGGTCATTCTCCTACTCATCCGATGGTAGGAGTGGAATGGCCCGGATCGACGGTCGTCAATACTCCAATTGGCATTTATCGGTTTATGGGTATATTATATGGGTTTATTCCTTTTTACTTCCATATTTTTTGATAGAGATTGCTCTTGTCTCTGGTAAAACATACCGATGAGCCGAGCTCCGTCGCTGCATATCTTCATACAAGGTAAAGCTCCATCGCCTCGATTATCATTTTAAGGCCGTTACTCTGCCAAAGATTATATGTTTCTTTTCTTTGTTTATCATTACTCATGGTAGTCTTTTATCCATCACCGCGTCGTTTAGTTACGGTGTTAATTTTTCTTTGCTTTTCAGGTGAAGGATTTGGCTTTGGCTTTCGCATGCAACCAGGGCTTGCACGACCAGCTCTTCCTCAAGTGAGCAGTGTTACTCCCCAAGCGTATCCCTTCTGATACGACATGGTTTTATGCATGTTTAAGTCCTTCTTTGTCTAACAGGCTGTCCGCCTTCGTCTTGGTTAAGAAGGTTATTCCATATACTCAGTATATATGCTTGGTGAACTTACGCAAGCATTCTATTTTGATTTCCTTTCTAGTATCTTCACGGCAAGGAAACTGAGTTCCGCCGAGCAGTTTTTCTTGTGGAACCCTTCTGGAAAACATGCCGATTTTTAATTCAAAGATTAAGATTATTTGGGGCCGAGGGACATCCCTACGGTTAACCCCTTTAAAGTTTTAATGTATATATATCCTCTTTTTACATTTCATCAGTTGCATTAACTGTTACTCGAAAGGTTATATATATCAGGGATTTATAAGACCGTCGGGTCTTTACACTTGTTTTTATTTAACGGCTTGCATAAATTTTGATTCATATGTTTCTCGTCCATTCTGGTTCTGCAAGTAATATATGAAAGTAAATATCGTGTTTTTCATTTAACTGTAATGTACATGGGTTCTTTCACTTTCTTTCTTTTTAAAGGGAAAGTACCACCTTTGACTGTAACCCTTGTCGATAGGCTTGCTCCTAATTATCTCGTTATACTGTTCTTGCATGGATATTCTGGTTATACCAACATGGTCGGTGTTACGGCATGCATCTTTTTTACCCATAGGGTGCCGACCACACAGAGGTCCTTCTCCATTCTATGAGTTACCTCTCTATGAGGTCACATACTCGATATGAGTGGGGAGGGTTACGCCCTCTGATAGGTTCTTTTTTGAAATTATTTCCACGTCGACACTGTCCTGCTATCTTTATCTGCTTATAAATTCATAGATGGTAGTTTCGTAATGTTTCAATTAATCTGTGCTTGTTATAGCCCAAGTATGCACATATTTAGTCTCGCTTTAATTCCTCAATGATACGCGATGAAGGGGTTTTACTTTGAAAGTTATAATAACGCCTGAAATATTATTTATTTATTTTTTTTGTTTACATTCACTCAGGTTACAGTTTAATGCAAGCAAAAGCTTGCCATTCTTTATACTGTCAATATTGTACTAGCTCAGTCATTTTTGCTAAGTCTTTTAATTTATAATTGATATTTTCGATGGCATACAGCCTGTTGAAATCCATTTTTATTTCATGCTCTAACTTTTACAAAATAGCATGTATTGTTATCATGATAGAAAGTATTTCTTATTCTAACTGCTATGAACTTATTTACAAGATCGTCGAAATTCTCAGTCATTTCATACTTGAATAAGGGCAAACCTCTTAATGCGCTTGTCTACCACCCGACCTTAGGAGGGTCCTCCTCGACCTTCCACCCCCAAGCACTCTTGCAGAACTTATGTTGTCTTGCAAGTCCTCTGTTGTATCAGAGTTACGCTATCTGGTCCTCACCAGACGTAGCGGTTTCAGAGAGACTTCCACCTCTCACAAGTGTTATCTGGTCTTTACCAGACGTAGCAATTTCCTCTGGCTTCCCAGAGTAATTCCTCTCTTTCTTATTTTTCTGCTATCTGGTCCTCACCAGACATAGCAACCTCCTTTTGTAGGAGTCTCAACTGTCTCCAGAGGTAGTTAGGTTTTCCCTCTTCTTGGACAAATTTCATATTCTTTACTATATATTTTTTTAAATGCATTTTATAATTCTTTCTCTCATGAAGAAACTATGTCCATTTCCAGCTGCTCTCTTGCAACCCTATTCCATGAAATCACTTAGCAATTTAATTAACATGATTAGTTAAACAATCATAAGCATCATAATCACTCAATTCACCAGCATACATTATGGTTACGATTTGAATTTACTGTCTTTTACTTGAAAAACATAATCCATTTTTACCAGGGGCGTTACATCTCCCCCTCCTGAAATTCAACATCGTCTCGATGTTGTTCACCCAAAAACAGTTCAGGGTAAGCTTCTTTCATATTCTGCTCATCTTCCCAGGTAGCTTCATTCGGTCCGAAGTGCTGTCACTGCACTTTAACCTGGATGATGGCTCTTTTCTACAGCACGACCCTTCTCTGATCTAATATGCTCACTGGTTCAACCAGAAACTCTCCTTCCGGTTCCACCTGAAACAGACAATAAATTGATCAGTCTTATTCTTATCATCTGCTTTATTTTGTGCTATTCTAGGCATAGTCTTACCTGGATGTCTTGCCAACTAATTATGTGTTTAGGATCATAGATGTATTTCTTTAATACTAATACATGGAACACGTTGTGAACTCTGATGTGGCTGGGTAGGGCTAGTTGGTAAGCCACTGGCCCAATTCTAGCCAGAATCTGGAAGGGTCCACAAAAGCGGGGTGCTAATTTAGCACAACCACTCCATTGCAACGTGCTTTTCTTTGCCCGAATTCTTACATATACATGCTCTCCTACTTGAAATTCCTTAAAATTTCTTTTCCGATCTGCGTAAATTTTTTTCCTGTCTTGGGCCACTTTTATGTTGGCCCGCACTTTCTTAACCATTTGCTCCATTTCCTTTAGCATTTCTGGTCCCAACAAAGTTTATCTTCAGGCCCACCCCAACTGGATTGTGTATGACACTTCCGTCCGTAAAGTACTTCAAATGGACTCATCTGCAAGGATGCATGATATCCATTGTTATAAGCGAACTCTACTAAATGTAAATATTCTTTCCATCGACTTGGTTGATGCATCACATAAGATCTCAACATGTCTTCTACTACTTGGTTTACCCGCTCTGTTTGTCCGTCGGTTTGCGAATGACAAGCGGTATTGAAGTTTAGTTGGGTTCCCAAACCTTCAAATAAAGTTTTACAGAAAGCTGATGTGAACTTAACATCACGATAAGATATTATGGTTTTGGGTAAGCCATGGAGCCTAAAGATGTTCTGCATAAAAATATTTGCTATTTGTGATGCCCTGTATGTGGACTGTACTGGAATGAAGTGAGCCGATTTGCTGAGTTTGTCCACCACAACCATGATGAAGTCATTGCTTTTCTTGGATTTAGGTAACCCAGTGATAAAATCCATGGTGATAACTTCCCATTTCCATTCAGGTATAGGTAAAGGTTGTAACAGTCCCGCAGGGTGTTGATGTTCGGCCTTAACTTGCTGACATACAATACATCGCGCTAGATAGTCCATTACCTCTTTTTTCATCCCAGGTCAATAACATTCTTTCCGAAGGGAGGTAATGAGCTTTTGGTACCCCGGGTGTCCTGCATAGGGACTCTTATGATACTCATCCAAGATCTTTTTCTTGACTTCAGCGTGATTGGGTATGTATATTCTTTTTTTGTAACATAATATACCTGTAGTCTTTAGCTCATAACCCTGTTGCCTTATGTGACTGGTCACATCTTGCACTTGCTGTTTCTTTTGCTGGTATTCCTGGTCTTGTTCAGCAGCTTGCTTGATTTCTTCATGGAGAGTAGACCATCCTTTACTAGTTGCAATTTCATATAAACAATGCATTTTTCGGCTTAAAGCATCAGCCACCCGATTTTCCTTTCCTTTCAGGTGCTTAATCTCAAAATCAAATCCACTCAAGAAGTCCACCCATCGAGCTTGCCTCCGTTTAAAGTGGGTTGGTTAAAGTAGCTGGTCAAGCTGTGATGATCTGTCATCAACAAGAATTTTTTCCCCAAGAGGTAGTGACGCCACATCTTTAGTGCATGCACAACAACAGTTAATTCTAAGTCATATGCTGAATGCTTCTGTTCGTGTTCTTTCAACTTCCTGGATTCGTACGCGATCACTTTTCCTTCCTGCATTAAAACACCTCCTACACCCTCTTTACTTGCATCAGTGCAGACCACATAATCCTTTTCTGGATCTGCGATGCTCAACACTGGGGCAGTGGTGAGCAAATGTTTAAGCTGCTCAAAACTTCGCTGGCATTCTGCAGTCCATTTAAAAATTCTTCCCTTTTTTGTAAGGAGGTGATGGGGTAGGCAACCCATGAAAATCCTTCCACAAATCGCCTATAATATCCTGC
Organism: Pinus taeda; assembly: GCA_000404065.3. Taxonomy (NCBI): domain Eukaryota; kingdom Viridiplantae; phylum Streptophyta; class Pinopsida; order Pinales; family Pinaceae; genus Pinus; species Pinus taeda. The sequence goes on along the minus strand of APFE030411781.1, from coordinate 30,439 downwards.
CAATCCCATGAACGACCTTATATCCGCCACGTCCTTTGGCATCGGCCATTCCATTATAGTTCTGATCTTTTCGGTATCCACTGCAATGCCTTCCTTGGTTATGATTTGTCCCAGATACTGGATCTGTTCCTTATAAAAATCACATTTGCTATACTTAGCGTATAGCTGATGTTCCCGGAGTGTTTGCAGCACCAGCCTAAGATGCTCTTCATGCTCCTGAATATTTCGGGAATATATTAATATGTCATCAATAAATATTAATACAAACTTATCCAAATATTTATGAAACACACTATTCATCAAACACATAAATGTTGTAGGTGCATTGGTCAGCCCAAATGGCAGCACCACAAACTCATAACGTTCGTAACGGGTTCAAAAAGAAGTTTTAGCTATATCCTACTCCTTAATTCTGATTTGGTGGTACTCGGATCTCAAATCAATTTTTGAGAATACTGTGACACCTTTCACTTGGTGAAATAGTTCGTCAATTCGGGGTGGCGGATATTTATTCTTGACTGTTAATTTATTCAGCTGCCGATAATCTATGCACATACGGAAAGTTCCGTCCTTTTTCCAGACAAACAATACAGGGGCTCCCCATGGTGATACACTAGGACGAATGTACTTCTTGTCCAATAACTCCTGTAATTGCATCTTTAATTCTGTTAATTCCGGTACACTCATCTGATATGGTGCTCGGGACACCGGGGCTGAACCGGGTACTAATTCTATTGTGAAATCCAAATACCTTTTAGATGGCAGCCCTGGTATTTCTCAAGAAACACGTCCGTAAAACTCACGCACCACCGATATATCTTCCAAGATACTCTCTTTATCCTTTGAACTGGTGAGTCCCACTTGAACTACATATATTTGACACTTTTTCCTGATGCATTTAGCTAGTTGTGAAGCAGTAATTAGCCGAACATGCACAGGCTTAAGAATACCTTGAATTTCTTGTTTATTTCCCAGTTCATCCTGATAGGATATTGTTTTTGTTTTGCAATCTATGACCGACCACCTCTTCTCCAACCAATCCATTCCGATCAGTATATCATATGATCCAAGAGGAAGTATATTCAAATCTGTGGTCACAGTTTGACCAGCGATTTTTAATGGGCAGTTGCTGACCTTGGCTAGCACCTGCCTTTTAGCCCCTGTGGCGAGTTGGACTAACCACGGGTTTTTAAATTTAGAAAGTTGCAATTTATAGTTTTCTACAATCTTGGGACTAACATAAGTCAATGCAGCGCCTGGGTAAACTAAAACAGAAACAGTTCTATCAAAAATCTTACCTTCGAACTCTATCATTGTTGGCTGATAATCAGCTTGTCAGTCTTCAAGAGCTGCATTTATTCTTGGTAGAGACTGAGCCACGTCTCCCACTGTTGAGGCTTCATAAACCTAGGACACCTGATCACTACTTTTCCGATGAGGGAAATTCTTAATATAATGCAGTCCGCCACACCCCCAGCACTGTACTGGCGGCCTGGCTGTTCACTCATTATCAACTCTGCCCAATGATTCACTATTTTTGGAGTCGTTAGGTGGCTTAAATCTGAGCTAATTTCTGGATTGGTTCCTGCCACTGGAACCCTTTGCAAATCCTTTACTAAAATTGCCACGAGCTCCCTTGTTCCCCATTGTTGTTCTACTATTCTTTTTATCCACCAAACGTTTTCCAGCGCTTTCCCCTTTTTGTTTATTCTGTTGAAAACATATCCCGGCTTTCCATATTGCTTCATCCATGGATTTCGGGTTGTCAAATTCAATCCTTTCACGCATTGTTTGAAGAAGACTGCTAACAAACCGTTGCCCTTTTGCCTCTTCTTCCCGAATATATGGTACATAGCGGAGCAGAGATGTAAATTTAGTGACGAATTCGTCCATGGTTAGCTGTCCAAGTCGCAGGTCATGGAATTCTCTGGCCTTTTCATCGTAAAATCATTCAATCAGATACTTTTCTTTAAAATATCTTTGAAAAATTTCCCATGTGATTTCTTGCTCATTCACTCCCTGCACCATCTTGACTTCCTCCCACCATAGCATTGCTTTCGCCTGCAACTGAAAGATGGCTAACTGTGCCTTGAGATGGTGGTCATATACATAAACCTGAAAGTATTTGTTCATATTAATTAACCAGGCTTCTGCAGCCTCTTCGGATTCTCCATCAAAATGAGGTGGTTTGATCTTCCGAAATTCTCCCTGTAACTCTATTCACTGTCTTTTGGAGGTTTGATGTTCCGAGGCATTGTCAGATTTTTCTCCTTGAACCTCTGCCCTTCCTTCATTTTCTTCTTGATTAGTGTCGTATCCCTGTTCCTCCGATACACGCGTTTGTTCTGGGTTGGGATGGGGTTGGTGCTGGTTCTGTTTATCTAATAAGCTTTTCAGGATCCTTTCCTGTTCCATAGTTAATCTGGTGTTGTCCTCGCACAATCGAGCCATTTCATTTTTCAATTCCTGTACTGTCTCCAGGATAGTCAAGTTGGTGTTGCGCGCCTCTTCCCCCAGTTGTACCCAAATTTCCGGGTTTCCCTGAGGAGGAGTGACATTGTCCACATTCCTGTGAGATGCACTGCTTGTTCTCCTCATACTCTGCTATCACCTGGATAGAGATTTAGTATCTTTGACAGATAGATATACCATTCATAACTCAATTACTCTTGCTTGCTTATATAGTAAAAAAAAAATCAATGTCACTATTGCAGTAGCCCAAAGTCACAGTGTTGCAACGTGGGCTCTGATACCACTTGTGATATCCCCGTCAAATAAAAATAACAAACATTTTTTCTTTTTTCTTTTTTATGCAGGTGCATCAAATTGAATTCACAACCTTCACGTTATTAACGAAGCACTTTTCCATTGAACCATGCGGCAATTACCATACTTCACTTTTATGTTTTTAAATGTTTTGTTATACATATATATTTTATTCCGCATTCTGGTGAACGAAGGCATTGGTTATAATATATGCGTTATTACTTAAGCAGTCGTATCAATGACGCCTCACAAAAGATATCAATATTGATATTTATCGTATTAGCGGTTCATATTTTGGCTAATAATTATGTTGCAATAACTGAGATTGTCCCGAATCAAAACGTCGTGATCCATTACGGTACTGATATTTAATGTGATTTTATCATTGACGGTTTACATGATTGATATCTGTTGTTTCCAAATCGTGAATCGGGATTACACTCTACAGAGGCAAGTCCCTAGACTTTTCCGGTCATCAATTCACAGCTCGTCGGTTTTACGGCTTCCACCTGGCGCATAGTTGTGCAGATGGCTAGCCTCCACCCATGCTGCCAGCCTGCCTCATTACTTCGACTACCCGACCGAGGCACAGACTTAATGGCAGAGGGCATGGCGTGTTCCAAATCTCAGAATGGCAGTCATTCTCCTACTCATCTCATGGTAGGAGTGTAATGGCCTGGATCGACGGTCGTCAATCCTCCAATTGGCATTTATCGGTTTATGGGTATATTAGACGGGTTGTTTCCTTTTTACTTCCAGATTTTTCGATAGAGATTGCTCTCGGCTCTGGTAAAACATACCGATGAGCAGACCTCCGTCGCTGCATATCTTCATACATGGTAAAGCTCCGCCCCCTCGATTATCAGTTTAAGGCTGTTACTCTGCCAAAGATTATATGTTTCTTTTCTCTGTTTATCATTACTCATGGTAGTCTTTTATCCATCACCGCGCCGTTTACTTATGGTGTTAATTTTTCTTTGCTTTTCAGGTGAAAGATTCGGCTTTGGCTTCCGCGTGCAACCAGGGCCTGCATGACCAACTCTTCCTCAGGTGAGCAGTGTTACTCCCCGAGCGTCTCCCTTCTGATACGACATGGTTTTATGCATGTCTAAGTCCTTCTTTGTCTAACAGGCTGTCCGCCTTCGTCTTGGTTAAGAAGGTTATTCCAGATAGTCAGTATATATGCTTGGTGAACTTACGCAAGCATTCTATTTTGATTTCCTTTCTAGTATCTTCACGACAAGGAAACTGAGTTCCGCCGAGCAGTTTTTCTTCTGGAACCCTTCTGTAAAACATGTCGATTTTTAATTCAAAGATTAAGATTATTTGGGGCCGAGGGACATCCCTACAGTTAACCCCTGTAAATTTTTAATGTATATATGTCATCTTTTTACATTTCATCAGTTGTATTAACTGTTACTCGAAAGGTTATATATATCAGGGATTTATAAGACCGTCGGGTCTTTACACTTGTTTTTATTTAACGGCTTGCATAAATGTTGATTCATATGTTTCTCGTCCATTCTGATTTTGGAAGTAATATATGAAAGTAAATATCGTGTTTCTCGTTTAACTGTAATGTACATGGGTGCTTTCACTTTCTTTCTTTTTAAAGGGAAAGTACCACCTTCGACTGTAACCCTTGTCAACAGGCTTGCTCTTAATTATCTCGTTATACTGTTCTTGCATGGATATTTTGGTTATACCAACGTGGTCGGTGTTACGGCATGCATTTTTTTTACCCATAGGGTGCTGACCACACAGAGGCCCTTCTCCATTCTACGAGTTACCTCTCTATGAGGTCACATATTCGATACGAGTGGGGAGGGTTACGCCCTCTGATAGGTTCCTTTTTGAAATTATTTCCACGCCGGCACTGTCCTGCTATCTTTATCTGCTTATAAAATCATAGATGGTAGTTTTGTAATGTTTCAGTTAATCTGTGCTTGTTATAGCCCAAGTATTCACATATTTAGTCTCTCTTTAATTCCTCAATGATACGTTATGAAGGGGTTTTACTTTGACAGTTATAATAACGCCTGAAATATTATTTATTTATTTTTTTGTTTACATTCGCTCAGGTTATAGTTTAATGCAAGCAAAAGCTTGCAATTCTTCATACTGTCAATATTGTACTAGCTCAATCATTTCTGCTAAGTCTTCTAATTTATAATTGATATTTTCGATGGCATACAACCTGTTGAAATCCCTTTTTATTTCATGCTCTAACTTTTACAAAATAGCATGTATTGTTATCATGACAGCAGGTATTTCTTATTCTAATTGCTATGAATTTATTTACAAGATCGTCAAAATTCTCAGTGATTTCATACCTAAATAAGGGCAAACCTCTTAATGCGCTTGTCTACCACCCGACCTTAGGAGGGTCCTCCTCGACCTTCCACCCCCAAGCACTCTTGCAGAACTTATGCTGTCTTGCAAGTCCTCTATTGTATCAGAGTTACGCTATCTGGTCCTCACCAGACGTAGCGGTTTCAGAGAGACTTCCACCTCTCACAAGCGCTATCTGCTGCTTACCAGACGTAGCGATTTCCTCTGGCTTCCCAGAGTAATTCCTCTCTTTCTTATTTTTCTGCTATCTGGTCCTCACCAGACATAGCAACCTCCTTTTGTAGGAGTCTCAACTGTCTCCAGAGGTAGTTAGGTTTTCCCTCTTCTTGGAAAGATGTCATATTCTTTAATATATATTTTTTTAAATGCATTTTATAATTCTTTCTATCATGAAGAAACTATGTCCATTTCCAGTTGCTCTCTTGCAACCCTATTCCATGAAATCACTTAGCAATTTAATTAACATGATTAATTAAACAATCATAAGCATCATAATCACTCAATTCACCAGCATACATTATGGTTACTATTTAAATTTACTGTCTTTTGCTTGAAAAACATTATCCATTTTTACCAGGGGCGTTACATCCAACTCATAGCATTCACGTGATTCTCACCCCCTCCCCCCTCTCTTGCTCATTCCTCTTCTCGAGGTTAGCAAAGATGGACGGTGTCCGTGGCTTGCTCAAAGATCAACGGTCCTCTTGCCAATGCCTTTACCCTATACCCATTTGGGTTTATACATCGCACTAAACTGAGTTTTACTTTTTTGTTGTTTTTGCAATGAGAGGCGTGCCATGGAGACCTAGCCTTTGCTTTGCTACGAAGGTGGCACTCAATCTATTTCCTAGCTCGTTCGGTGAGAATTCTCTCGATACGCTGCCCTCTTAGGAATTTGAGTTGTTTTTTTCATGACCATATATATATACTTCTGGTTTGATTAATGTCAGTTTGAGGGTTGCAGGCATTAACATAGTCTTCTTCATTTCATTGTGGCGTAGAGCATCACGAGGGAGAAAATGATTATGGCTCTTTTCCACCACGATGCTTCCTTCACATCGTAGGTATAACATTTTAGCCAGACCACGAGATCTTTTTCGTCGTTTTCAAGCCTATGTTCGCCGAGTTTATTGAAATGTGTTTGATTTCGGCGTAGGATTTCAGGGTTTTCCCTTCCTTAACAGTGCTTTGCCTCGTAAATATCGGCGCCCTAGAATTTAATATCAACTCGCATTCAGAGGTAATACTTGTTTCTTCAAGCCGACTTCGTACAGTTTTATTCGAATCGCCGAACTTAGATATTGGGCTTCAACTATTACTTTTGGGTTATTTCCGAAGGCTGGATCCCAAACATGTAGAGAAATAACTCTCTTCTTGATATGAAATCATAGGTAATAGTGTTTGAAACCCTTCTTTTTTTTTTATATGTATTATGGGGTTTTAATCTTGTTGAGGCCATATCTAATAACCCTTTATTGTCAATTTCAGGTGTTGAGATGTAGCAGTTCGGGCTCTTGTTTCATTTTTAGCTTCTTAGACAGTACTGCAACCTGGGTCCTCATGCGGTTGTGGATTTCGTTCTAGGTAGGTATCCTTCACGTGGGTTTCTCCCAAGGTATTCGTTTCTTATCTAATATGGCTCTTGTTTCCTTAGCCACCTCGGTGCGCTACCACGTTTCAAGTCTCTTGAAGACTTGTGTCTATGTTTACAGTGGTTGTTTAATCTGCATCGATAATTCTTTGTCGTGTTACCACTATTCGAAGGGATTGTAAGAGGAAGTGTCCTCACCCTTGCCATAAATGTAATGTTAATATAACCTCACTCACACTCGGTGCTCATTCGACTATTGATTTAGAATCGTTTTTTATGTAACCATATATTGCTCTTGTTTTTTCTGTTACGCGTTCCCGTGTCGGACATTAGGCATGAATCTTTAAATGATTGTTTTAAAAGGCCTAATTCTTGATGCCTCTTCCCTCTAGTACTATTTGTAACAGTTGAATATTAAGAATTTCTTTCTTGATTTTACCAATTTCACTTAGTTCTTGTTCATCTTGAGATGGAAGTTTCATGTTGTTTTCGATGTCCCTCTCTTATAATAATGAGTTCTATAGAGTACGATTATGCTATAAGATTCGTTGTGGTAAGATGATTTCATATTTACAGCATCACATGACTTGGATAAAGAAATCGATTATCAAATGCACAGTTATATTTTTATACATTTTTCTTATTAAAGGTCTCATGTGCCTATACATTCTCCTAGTTTCTTTTCTTTTCCACAGAACATGATATTTTCTCCTCTTATCTGTTAATCATGGCAGAAATATTTACTGTTTGCAATATTGTTAGTTTCATATTTTGTCATCAAAGTGATTCTTTCTCCGGTTGTGTTCCTATTGGGATGGTATAATTATATGTGGTTTGTATTGAATGTGGTTATAAGCGATTTCAACGGAATTTAGAAAACAACTATGTTTGTTAATGTGAACTTTACTTTCACCACATACCATGCAACAAGCTCTTATTTCAGAAAAATCAATCATAAGTGAAAATGAGTCTTGGGTTTTATGTATAGTAACTCTATCCTCATCACACACACATTACAATATGACATGAGGGTCTTACCTCAACCCTTCCTTTCTGTATTGATGGATCTTATCCTAAGGATTTAACATTGTTTTGTCATTTAATCCTGTCACTTTTTAACAAGGTGTTATTTTTCTCCACTCCCCTAGCACTGCTAGCATTGCATGCCTTAAGTATTTTGCCCAAATCAACTTTTTACCCTAGGGCAACCCGGTGCTACCCAAATGGAAAAAGGGACGATCTAGCAAAATACTTGAGGCTCTAGAATACCCTTTATGTGTTAAATATTGTATGAATACATAAGCTAATATCATCTTCACCTTAACACATTTAACCTGGAAATTTAGTCCTGCAAACAATAATATCTTTTGAAATCAAATTCAAGACTTTTTCCTGCTACTCCTACTTTACCAAGACAAGAATAATTTATATCTCTCCTTCAACATGAAATCTGACTTTGACATGAAATCTGACTTTGACATTTACAGGCAATTCAACTCATGTTAAATTACCAACAAAACATTTAATGGAAAATATCTCTAAAGTACCAATCAAAAGATTGCAATTTTTTTTAATATAATTTATAGTACAATTTTATGCAAATCAGTCACTTCCATTTTCCTAAATTGGCTACTAGTTGAACCATTTGAGTCATAAGGAATAACATGTAACAAAATTTCCATTTTCTTGATTCAACTACATTAAAATCAACATTCACCCCACAAATAATATCACACAAAAGAAACCCATCGAAAACCTTTCATTAGCAACTTAATATAATGTGATAATTACTTAGAAACAATAATTACAACAACATCTAACCGATGTAATCACTAGAAAATGTGATGTGGGAGTGCCTTTCTGCCCAACCTTCAACGAAGTATTCTCTGGTTCCTCCCAAGATGAGATGCTTGTTTTCTCTCTTAAACAACCCCTTCTTGATTCCAATTCATGACTTATACACATTATTGTCAATAGATGCCTCTTTGGCAACGTTATTCCTTTTTAGGGGTCTGCTTGTCACATCAGCCTATTTTGTTTCCCCTTTTTCTTAAAAAGGAAAGGGAAACATGTTTTTTTCTCCAATAGATCGAAAATCTATTTTTCTCTCCCACATATTTATTCCCTCAATATTTATCTTCAATTGAGTGGATAATAATCCGAATATCTAATTTTTCCACATTAACAAACTTCCCTTTCCCACATTTTCTTGCTTAAAATCTTAATTGTTTATTATAAGAAACTTACCTAAATTTAGTTCTCTTTCTAGTGGTCCCCAACCAGTTACAACACTAGTTTTTAAACATATAACCATAAAAATATTTACATGTGGAAGAGGGTGATACATTTCCCCCCTCTCAAAATAACACCGTCCTGGGTGTTCAATTTATTATTACATGTCCAACTACTTTTACTAAAAAAACACTAGGTACATTTCTTTCATAGAATCCTCCTGCTCTGACGCAGCCTCCATAGGAGTAAAGTACTTCCATTATACTTTAACCTAAGTGATGACTCTATTTCAAAGCAACATCTCTATTTGATCCAAAATAAGGAATGGCTCTAGCACGAACTCTCCTTCGGGTTCCACCTGTGTCATATTCCAATAAACCACATGAGAATCATCACGAACATAGTTTTTTAATAATGATACATGGAATAAGTTATATACTTTAATATGAGTGGGTAGAGCTAGCTTATAATATATAGGTTTAACTCTATCCAAGATTTCAAAAGGTCCACAGTAACGTGGGGCAAGTTTAGCACAGGTTCTAGTTTGGAGTGTTCTATTCTAGGGTTTTACCCGCAAAAATACATGATCCCCAATTTTGAATTCCTTATGCACCCTTTTCTTGTCTGAATAGCTAATTTGTTATTCTTGGACTTCTTTGATATTTTGGCATGTTTTCCTCACCATGTGCTCCATTTCCTTCAATGCATATGGTCCTAACAATAGCTTATCCTCTGGTTCGTTCCAACTAGTAGGTGTATGCCATTTTCTACAATACAAGGCTTCAAAAGGACTCAATTTAATGCTATATTGGTAGCTATTATTATAGGAAAACATTGCTAAATGAAGAAAATATTCCAATTTTATAGGCGGGTGCATGGCATACATTCTTAGGATATCTTCAAGGATCTGATTTGTTCTTTCTATTTGACCAACAGTTTGTGGGTGATATGCGGTACTGAATTTTAGTTGTGTACCCTATACCCGAGAGAGCGCCTTCCAGAACTCAGTGGTAAACTTTACATCTCTATCTAATATAATTGCTTTTGGTACTCTGTGTAGCCAAAAGATGTCCCTCATGAAAACACTAGCTATTTGAGTGGTCCTAAAAGTAGGTTGTATTGGTATAAAATGATCTGCTTTCGTCAACATGTCTACTACTACCATAATAGAGTCAAGCTGGTGTTTTGTTCGGTGTAACGCGGTATTAAAATCTATGGTAATAGTTTTCCACCCCCACTATGGTACGAGTAAAGGGTTCAATAATCTCGAAGTATGTTGATGTTTCACTTTAACGTGTTAGGATTCCATGCATTTATTTAAATATTCTACCACATCCCTTTTCATGCGCAATGGACATAAATTTTTCCATAGTGTAGGAAGTATTTTCTGGTATCTGGGATGGCCTGCATATGGTGTCTTGTGGTACTCATCTAATATTTTATGTTTCCATGTATTCTCATTTGGTATATATATCCTATTATGATATGTAAGTAATTTTCCAACAGTTTCGGCATATCTAGAGGCCTCTTTTTGTTGCATTTTCTATTGAAGTTATTGGTATTGTGGATCATGGGGCATAGCCTATCTAAATTGTGCTACAAATTCCATATTTACTTTACTGACAGTCACTCCCAGAACTAGGTGTGCATGCCTACTCAAGGTGTCTTCAAATTTGTTCTCCTTCCCTTGAATATACTTGATTTCAAAATAGAAGTTGCTGAGGAACGAAAGCCACCATGCTTATCTCGCATTCAGATCCGACTGATTAAAAAAGTACTTTAGAATAATGTGATGAGTCACCAAGGTAAAATTCATTCCCAAAAGATAACGTCTGCATGATTTCAGTGCATGTATTATTGCTACTAATTCCAAGTCATACACAACATAATTCTGCTCATGTAATTTTAGTTCTCTAGATCGATAACGTATTGTTGCATTATCTTGCATCAACACTCCCCCCAGACCCTCCCAACATGCATCTGTATATACCATGAATGGTTTATCTAGATCTACAATTTGAAGTATAGGGGCTATGGTGAACAGAAACTTTAGTCTAACAAAGCTTCCTTAGCACTTGGTTGTCCATTAGAACCTCACACTATCTTTTTACAAGGAAGTGATGGGACATGCCAGCTTAGAAAAGTTTTCCATAAATGGATGATAGTAACTAAAAATCCACATAAAGGAATGAAATGATGATATGTCTTTGGGTACCGGTCAATTCATAATAGCTTTGTTTTTCTCTGAATCCACAACCAATCCTTCTTTGGAAATAATATGCCCCAAACACTAAATTCTATCTCTATAAAATTCACACTTGCTGAGTTTGGCATACAGTCAATGCTCCCTTAATGTTTGGAGTACTATTCTCAAGTGTTCCTTATTTTCTTCCTCACTTTTGGAATTAATCAGTATGTCGTTTATAAACACTAGTATGAATTTATCCAAATAGGGATGAAGTATGCTATGCATCACAAACACAAACATTGTTGGTTTGTTTCTGAGGCCAAAAGGAAATACCTCAAACTCATAATGGCCATATCTAGTTTTGAAAATTGTCTTGTATATGTATTCATTCTTCATTTGTAACTTGTGATAACCAGTTCTTAGGTTGATCTTAGAGAAGATGCTTGCCTCTCTCACTCGATCGAACAAATCATCTATTTGCAATAGTGGATATTTGTTCTTGACTGTTAACTTATTTAACTGTGTTGGTCGGATAAATCGATCTTGCGGACAAGGCCGATATCCCTAGTATCAAAAGATATCTAGAAACAAGTAGAACAAGCAAATATACCTTTCTCTGAACATATTGCAATTCATTAATAAAAACTATAGAGGTGTTTAGACCCTACCTTAAGTCCAACGCTAGTTTGTAGCAGCCATCCTTCAATCATCTGAAAGAGTTTCCTTTTAAGAACCTGCAATCACAAATAAACACACATCAAATAACGCCTGCATAGCTAATATCATAAATCATGTTCATTATGGTGATCAAGAAATCCATAAAATAAAACATAAAACATAGCTTATTGAGAAAAATAAACTTATTTGTATTAACTTTGAAATAGAAGAACCTTACAACCTTTGGTGCCTTGATGTTGTACAAGCTCCTCCTAGGGTCTGAAACAGGAATCTCCTTTACTTTGAAAAGCCTCACACTCTTCCAAATGAGATTAAAGAGGTATGTAATATTTCCTCACAAAAGCTTAATTAAGAAGACTAAGTTCCAGTAGCATTTCACCTCAAAAATATTCAGCTTTCGACCTCCTAAGTAACCAGCTCAATGCTTCATTTCATAGTGCAAAGGAATGAGGTTACAGGTCCACCTATGAAGGGATAGAGTCATGCTTCAAAGGGATAAGCTCCTCACATCAAGTGGTTAGCTCCTTAAGGTATGGGATGCATGAACCTTAAATGAGCGAACTTGCCACCTCAAGATTCCTTCCAGAAGCTTCTAGAAATGACTCAAAGTGAGTTTTTAAGAATATACTTGCGCCTTTTTGACTTTTACAGGGGTTGGCACCCATAACACAGAGATAGAGTGGTCAGGTGCACAGGGGAAATGACCATTAGGTGCGGGACTGAAGGTAATGCTAAGAGAAAGTGCGGAACCAGAGTGTTAGAGACTTTTGAGGGCTTTCTCTTATTTTCAAGGCTTGATATGAAGAACTGAGGCTTAAGACTTTCAAACAAGGAAATTATGAGTGGTAATGGACTCACACAGATTGCAAAATGTCAAGGTGAAAATTTTTGTGCAACAGATTGCGCCATAAAGTGCGAAGTCTGTAATAGATGAAGATATAATTTGTCATCTAAGAAGAGTGAAGTACTTTATCATTTCAAAGATCACCCTGTGGACACTCCAGTTGGAAATTGTAAAAACATTCAATGCAAAATATATATATGAACATACATCGCTGAGGTAGGCATTCCCATGCTCAGATCAAAACTGACTAGAAAACTAACTAAACTGTTATGATACAGGAGTGATTTTGTAATACATCATGAGTATAGACATATGTAGACATAGTATGGATGTAGCCATCTGTTTATGAATAGTCCACTGTATAATGAATAACAAAATTCCTCGCAGCCTAGATGGTAGAAACTAGATCCAGGGTGTTGATTTCTGCTTCCCGAACTAGTACGATTCTACCCATGTGAATGAATGTGTCGAAGTCAAACATGGTAGAAACCACATGATTACCATTCAATGATGTGAATTGTTAACAAGTGTGAGAGGGACTACTAGTAATGTCAATAGCTCTCAAAGTACTCAGTACAATCCATGAAGTGTGAATAAATGAGCTAATGTCGAACATGTCATAGAATGCTTTGATCGAAGGTCAATGATGCAACCTATCGTCGAAGGCGAGAAACCTGCCATTAGGGCATGAAGATTCCAAGGTACTAACAATTTCTAGATCATCTTTCTAGATAATGAGCTGAAGTTGATAGAAAGCGATCTGTCGTAGGCAAGCCCACAACACGAAATCATAGATCAAGTTTCGAAGAAATATATTTGGCAAAGACTAACTCAGGGATGGTCAAAATGGATGGCATATATTTCGCAAATGAATGGTTTATTTAAACTGACCTCTTGAACACATAACAACACTGTAGATGGTTTGGTGACAATTGACCCAAAGCTAATACCGAGACATCGGCTGAAGACTTTCAATATGGTTTGATTAACTGTTAGGCAAAGGATTTCCCAACCTAGGTAAACAAAAAGTGTCGTGTTCAAGAGTGGTTAACTAATTTTCTAAAACACAAAGTATAACAACAATGTAAACTTTGAAATGGGAACTGATACTATTACCCGTTTCGTAGAGATAGCAAAAAAGTGACCTAATTTTAAAAAGGGGTGATGCAGAACGAACATGTTTTTTTTAGAGCATAGTTTTTGGAAGGAATGTCATGGGAAGGATAGTTTTATGTACATTACATTTTAGAATGGTAGTGATTTTCATGCTGATTTAAAAAAGTGAGTATTCTGCATCACCCCCTTTTTTTAAAAGGCCTGTTTTTTGGCTTTAAATTTTGTAATGTATAAAATGTAAATAATGATTTTGTAAATTTGAGCATTTTTGAAGTGGTCGTTTTCTTCACATTTTTTTGTTTTTTATTTTAATTTTAACTTTTTTTTTTTAGTGAGGTTTTTATTGTTTTGCATTTTTAAATTAGGAGGTCGATATTTAGAATTTTCGATATTCTACATATTTATACATCCTTAATAAATTTTTCAATCCATATGAAATAATTGTTTCTAAAAAACAATATTTTTTAACAATGGACATAAAAATAACCATTTTTAACATAAATATAACTAAAAAACTACACGTTTTGATAATATTTTGCTAGAATTGACATGTCAAAATCACAATTTTTATACGATAATTTTAACTAAAAATGGTTAAATAATATTTTTTTTTATGAATTTCATGTCAAAAAAATAATAATAATCACTTTTTTTTTCAAAAAATAATGATTAACTTAAAAATTAATGCGAAAATCACATCTTAGAAATATTAAATGCATAACAACCTTAATTGAGTGTTTATTCTTTTGATAAATTGTCAAAGTCAAAACATTGCAAAGCTTGATTTCCAAGCATAACTTAAATTTAATCAAGAATGTCACATAATCCAAACTCTTCGTCCTCTAGGGTTTAATCATTGTCTTCGTCCATAATATTTTCTACTTCCTTTTGCTCATTTTCCTCTTCTAATGGATCTTTGATGTCTGCGAATCTCCCAATGTATGTCTTTCCAAACATTCCATGTAATGGTGGTTGGGGTTCCTTTACCTTTTTTGCCACACGTGATTCACTAAAGTCCCCTTTCTTCAACCGAATTTCTTGCATTGCATCTGGAAGAAATTGAAGAGCATTAATTCTTTGCTGAATGAAATTGCACTGTATCGGATCTTTTTCAATTGTAGTGCAATTTCTTCCTTTTTGAAGGCAACATGCTAGTGTTGTACCTAATTATCAAGCACAAAAGAAATAATGAAATAAATTAATACAATGACATATAAATTAACAAATAACATAATGAAATTCAATTCCATATAATAAAACTTACCTGAGCCAGAAAATAAATCCAAAACCCAATCTCCTTCATTTGACTGCTGCAAAGACATGGCTAAATCGAGCTCCTAAATAACATTGAGTTACATTGTTTAAGTGCTCAAACAGCTCAATCGAGCACTTAAAAAGGGCTCAATTGAGCAATCATTTTTTCCACCCAAACATGCCATCTCCTGCCAAAAAGTGTAACCAAGTTCCATGCTTTCACCCTTATAGATTATGAATTTCTAACAATCTATATCCTAATTATTATTGTTATCCAATTTTAAGGTCATAGCCAAGCCACACACGAAATTAGTGTATGAAACCCCCTTGCTTGTGGGATAAGAAACCCACCTCCACGCAACGATTTGATTATTGTCTACGAAGGCATACCTACTCTAACACTTCCTGGTTTTTGAACCTGTGACCTCTTAGGAGGAAACACATGCTCTTAACCATTACGCACTTGACCTAAGATGTCTCATGTTTAACTCTAATGTTATAGGAGCATTTTCTCAAGAACTCTGTCCAATAATTGGACCTCACACACTCTATTGACCTCTAATTTCAATTCTGTGGCATTTCAAAGTTTACCCTCCAAAACTCATTTAAGGCCATAAATCACACTTAATATCGGTTTACTATATTTGTGAAATTTCTAATTCTTTATAACTAATCATTTAGTTTGGGCTGTTGTTTCTAAAAGGGTATGGCCCAAAGCTTAATTATGTCTAATGTCACTTCATAATCTAATGATATGTAAGAAAGATCTCTTCCACTTGAATTAATAAGACAATAGAAACCTTACATACTCAAAACAAACCTATTGAAAACCAATTTGATTCAATAGACCTAATCCAAACGAATAAAATCATTTTTCACATAAATGGCTTATTGAGATCAGTTTTTCATATTGTACAACTATACATCGGTTAGCGCATTTTTCATGTGATTTCATGGCATACATTTTGCTAACAATGTTGACAAAATACGATCTATTTAATGAAGTAAAAAATTACAATAAAATTTTTGCCTTTTTTGAAATGAAGTTCTAAAATATCTTTAATCCAACTCTTTTACAGGGCATTAACAACAAACAAGTAGTTCACATCACAGGGCTCAACCAACATATTGCTAAGCATAGATGCTATTTTAGGTTTGTTTTTCAACCTTTTCAATTTCCTGCAATGATAATATGAATGTGTTGTGCCTTATTTTCATAAGAAGTTTAGATCACAGGGCTAATGTAATTTGTCTTATTTTTTTTTAATCTATTGTGACAACGTAAACACCTATCTCTCTTTTTGTGTCTTCATATAATTATGTGTATCTCTATGTAAGAAGGAAACTATATAGGTACAAATAAAAAGTAAATAGTATATCTATCTTAAGAAACTAAATAGTATATCTATTTTAAGAGGAGCATGATTATTCATAAATGAATGTACTATCTATTTGCGATGAACTTGATGATATATATTGTATTATCAAGATTCATTGTCTCCATTTTTGTTTGTAGTTAGTCACTTGGTGATATATATTGTATTATTGAGATTCATTGTCTCGATTTTTGTACGTAGTTAGTCTGTTTTATCCATGTCTCAATTTTTGTACTTAGTTGGCTTATTTTATTCATGTTTATTTAATGTTTATATATGATATTATTAATTTTATTTATTTAATTACAATAGTTTTTTCTTTTCTAACATATTTATATTGGTACACTCATATGTATGACTTTTTGGGACATTAATAAAGAATTTCCATTGCAAATTTGTAAAAGAGAGATCTCAAATATAGTTTTTACTTCTCTATCCTAAAAAGAGCTCTTTTTCTTGAATAAAGCTTGAATGATCTTGGATCCAGTTTCAAGTGCAGATCAAGAAAATGTTATAGAGTATACCTAAGTAAGCAGCAAAGCAAAGTCAAAGGTAGATGGTCCTTTCCATTCTTGTCACGGACTTCCATCCACCACTGTTGTGGCTCTTGTTATAAACTCTTTTCTTTTATCTACCACTGTTGCGGCTGTTGTGGCTCTCGTTATAAAATCATTTCTGTTATATAAATTGGTTAGTTTTCTCTCATGGCCATTAGCCATTTGAACACAAAGTTTATGCGATATGTATATATTCCCAAGCGTAAGTTGCATTTTCTTTAACTTCATGATATTTAGCTGCATTTTATGACAGTAAATGTTTACTTGTCTAAGTCTTGTTTACAGTGGATATGACTCTTGGTGAAGACATTTATCAACTCTATATATAATGTTTATTTCAAGGCTGATAAATTCCTTTTCTTTTATACTGGAAAGGAAGAGGGTTTCGACCTGTCTATACTATTCCTACTTTCTTTTGACCGTTTAGAAAAGGAGGTCTCAATTTAGTTGGTTGTAAAACCTCATCTTTCTTCTTTGTAGTTTTATAACGAATTTCTTTAAAAAACATTATTCACACACAACCATGATTTTTATTTATTCATAGACCCCACATCATATAATGAAAACATATATATATATATATATTAGCTCCACGACTTAGATACAAAATTTGAATTGTGAGGATAGGGGGGACCCACCTTATCGACCCACCAACAGTTGGGGGTCCAAGCCCTTATACAAAGTGTTTTACCTCGATCCAATGTCGATGGCTATATATATATATATATATATATACACATGGCCTACCTCCTTCCCCCATCGGGTACTTACACACACCGATAAAACTATGACTAGATGACCTGGGTTTCATCAATACTTAGTATAAAGGGTATTTTGGCAACAACTTTGCTTTGGTAAGGTCTAATCTAAGGACCAAGAGCCAAGGCTGCCGCTAAACTTGCCAGTGCATCAACATAATGATTCTATGACTGTGGAACATGCTCGACATTTACTTCGAGGAAATGACTTAGGAGCTTGCGTGCCTTGATGAAATAAGGCTCGAGAGACCTCTTTCAACATTCCATTGACCTTTGCGTCAAGTTATACATGTATTGGGATCATTTTAATTACATTGATTAATTTTGAAATGAATACAGATGACTTTTCTTATGAACCCAAACGATTATTGATTCAAGGTTATAAGCAACCTAAGTCGAACGGTTTATGTTGAATTAATCCTGGGCTGAACTTTTTACTACATTTTGCACTTATTAATTTGGCATTGTATAATTCGAGTGGATGACTTCATTGGCCCATTTTAAAGGTGAATAAAAAAACAAAAGTTGCATCTTAAATATGATTCTCTGACTTTTTTTTTCATTAAAAAAGGCGAGAAATACTCATGCAGACCTGAGTTAAAATGGGAAACAATACAGATATTGAGAAGTCTCCAAGTTCAAGTTGAGTAGACTAAGATGATGATCTAGCTTCTGCTACTAAATCACTAGAGAAACATATCTATCTTTCACAAATCCAATGTGTTGTACGAATTTGGCAAATTTATGTCCCCAACAAATTCTAGGCCAACTTGATTGACCAGGAGGCATCTAGGTCCACAAATTGGAAGAGTGGACGAACAAATGCTCCAAAACATTTCAAAAACACTACAGAAGATCCAATTGCTTTATCTATGTGGGGAATCTAGTATAGAAAATCCCAATGAAGAATATGTCTTTGAAACATGACGTCTCTTTGTTGAGAACTTACCTTTTACTGCGAAAACTCGGTTGATTTATTCAGTTACTAAGGTGAGATTTCAGAAGTACTTCTTGTTCCAGATAAAAAGCTCAAAAGGCTATGATTATGTGCTTTGCATGCTTCTTGAATCTCCTGCAAGGGCATTTCAGGAGCTAGACAAGTCAATATTTCAAGGCAGATTACTGGATGTTATGCCTTCCAAACAACCACCGCTTTCTTTTGAAAAGATACCAACTAAAGGCACTCAGAAACATATCTGGTGCAGAATTTCAATGTGGCAGTAGCTGAGGCATCATGCCTTACTCCCTCCCCCCCACCAAGTGGTTTCCAATACATATATGTGTGTTAAAATGTAAATATGATATATACACAATACCAGTTCAATTCCCAGCAGTGTCGTCACCGTAGATCGTTTGTAGGGCTAGGATTTCTTAACATAACATCACCTTGGACACCCAGTAAGCACTGTTTGGGGTGATTTGTAGCAAATGGGGTGATTCTGAGAATCGCCGGGTGGTGGGGCGATTTTCAGAATCGCCCCGCCACCGCCCCACAACCACCAGTGGTGGTGGGGCAATTCTGAGAATCGCCCCGCCACCCGACGATTCTCAGAATTGCCTCATCTACTACGAATTGCCCCAAATAGTTCTTAATGGGCATCCAATGCAATGCTAAGCAGATAAATCCTAGCCCTGTGAACGAACTGCGGTGACGACACTGCTGGGAATTGAACTGGGGTCGCCTTGAGTGTTATTTGGTTGTTATTGTCAGAAATAACAGACTCAGTTACATCTTTTGCATCCCATGTGTTCTTGTACTTTGAAGTCAGAAAGTGATTGTTTGCAAGACTTATTGAAACAGAAATAACAAGGTTGTCTTTGATGTCTCGAGATTCGGAAACAATGCACTACTGAGCATCGACAGATAAGGGCACAACTGAAGAATATCGTTATGGGTTTCTAGACTCGATCCACTTCAATTAGTATTGTCACTTGGGTACATTTAGAGGATAATAAAATGTGTAACCATTTATATCATCAATTTGTAAAGCATATTCTGGCTCTTCAAATATTTTATCTGTATCAAGAGCTCTCCCAGACTCTACAGCAAATAAAAATGACATAAACCTAATCAAAACAAATAAAATCATTTTTCACATAAATGCCTTATGGAGATCGATTTTTCCAAAGTCCAAGCAATCTATCCTGTAGTCAAGCATGGTAACCGGAAAAAAATGCATCAAATATATATCCTACCTGAGTTGCAAGGAAGATTCTTAAAAATCAGAAAAACATTATGCCATGCATTGTTCGTAACAACTCTCATCTCATCCTAACACACTGGTGTTATAATTATATAGTTTTTTTCCATCCTGTGCAGCTGGAACCAAATCATAAGTATTTGCCCTTAACATTTGCAAAACACCATATATCACTATGCAATCCCTGGTAAAACTATATATTTATGGTTTTGCAATCTTTCAAATGAACAAATCTTAGTTTATGGTTCTTTTCGATTGTGACTATGTTTTTGGCCAAGGGAAATAAATGCGACTCACGTAAACTCTGGGTATTAATGAAAATCTGATTATTGTAGAGCTATAACTAGGGTCTCTCACACCTCTAATTATTCCACATTAATAAATCAATCTGGGAACGTTTTGTTATTGCAAAGAGTAGCTCAATCCGAGGCTATTTGTCCGAGTAATGCTTAGTAGTATAGTGTTTAGAAGATTCAAAAGAAAACAGATGCTAAGCTGTAACTAAACTAACCCAAAAGATAGAGTCACACAAGAGTGTTGATCAGTCAAGGGTACGGAAGTAATAACCCATCCCTCTAGAAACTGATAAAGAAAGGAATTTAGAGCATGGACTTATAGGTCTGGGAGCTAAGCAGCGTCTTGCTGAGGCTCACTACAGCCTTAGACCTTCTCTCACACCAAAACAACAAAGGCAGGTAAATAAAACGGCAGAAAGTAAAATGGAACAGAAAAATGGAAATGGAACAGCAGTAAATGGAACAGCAGTAAAATGGATCAGCAGTAATAAAATGGAACAGCAGTCCTTGATGAATTATGGAACAGCAAGCGTCGACCGTATGTACATGTTCTATACTAATATAGCAATCTGAGAATGATGAATGATATAACTATGTTTCTAAACAAAGTAACGCTACTTTCAAGTCCCACAAATATTATTTCACATGGATCCAATGACAGTAACATTCATACCAACACTCTGTTATAGAAATAGCTGATTAAAGATGCAATTTGACCCTGAATAGATCCAATTGTACAGTGCAGAGTCATTACATGGAGAAATCATTCATACATTGATCATAACAGAGCATAGCATATCATATAGAGGATGTATCATATTGTTGAGTAATAAGGATAAACAAACCACACACAAATCACCGTATAATGATACAAAAGCAAGTGTCCTTCGGAGCCGGGCCCTTAGCTGCCAATGGTACACCGCCTTAGGTTACTCTAGATGCAGAGATGAAATAAACACCAAGTCTTTTATATTAATCGAATCAACAAAAGTATAACAAAACCAGGTCTCAGTGAGACTCGATGATCAAAGTTTGTTCTGAAACTTAAAATTATAAAAGCAATAGTCTCCTTTGCTCAATGACGTTGTTCCTTTATATAAAAGTAACGACGGAGGTATCTAGATAATTAAAGATAAGTAAAACAACGATCCCTCAGGATCGAAGATCCTGAGGGATTCGCCAATCGGTTAATCCTTCTCTTTTCTTTCTCACGTTCGCCGACTTGGTATCCCGCATTCTTTTCCTGGACTATTCAGCTTTGATTTGCTCGATCTTGTTCGCATCTGGTTCCCCTCTGGAGGGACAGCAGTTATTCTTCCTCTGCTTCTCGCTTTTGGACGGCAACTTCTTGCTTCCACGTCTTCCTGCATAGAAAAACGACAATTATTAGTAATTGAGCTTCCTTTGTCAATTCTTGCACATTTTATTAAAATCCTTTATCTTCTTTGAATTCACAATGCAGAAAAGGTTACAATTATTATTGAAAAACCACTAAATTGCTTGTCAAAAGCATAGCTTCCAAGTGCTCCACACCTGCCTACCTTCTAAAGCTCCAATGCTAGAGTAAGGACAAATTCTTGAACCAGAACAATGCCATTCACCTTTGGGAATCTAATTTTCCCAAGTGTTTATTTCCAGAAGTACACCCTTTCCCAAACATCATCCACTTCTACCATGCTTGCTACATTCCTAGTCAAAAAGCCATTGTCACTCCTGACCAACAAGTTTTATTCACCATCACTGCAGAATCCATTAAGAAAATGCTGCAAGTCCAACCAAGCCCAAATGAGACCCCACCTTTTATTGAAGGCTTGTTGGACCTCTATACCAAGTTAGACCCTTCTAGCATAGCCCAAATTTTCCAAACATTCATCATAGAGGAGTGTCATACTCGTACAGAAAGTCCTACATATGCTGCCACCATTTTTTCTGAGAGAGGCAAACAAATGTCATCATGCTCTCCTGCATTTTAGGATACACCACAGATGAAAATGTGGATGAGGTTGTTCTTGCCTTCCTTTCCATATTTTCCCCAGGAAAGCCTCCTGCTATAATGTATAACTATGCTCAGGTCATAGCAGATAGAATGGATGAACAATTCACGAGGTTACCAACCGAGAGAGTTTTTAAGTATTCTTTAGTCTTGTTCCATATGTTTTTATACTACCAGTCAGATAAATTCCTTGTCAGTGTTATCACTCAGATTTTCCTTTGAAGTTATTGGAAGAAGGAAAGGATCCGAGGTAACCACAAACCAATATTTTAAGTACAAAATCTAGCCAATATGTACTGAGAGAGGGCTCTCTCCTTGTGATTTGGCTTTGTTTAAAAATATTTTAGGCTAGTTATAAATGTTCAAATGAGGTTGTTTTGTTTGAGAATGGTGGAGTTTTGAAACAAATGGGAAAATTAGGCTTTTAGGCCATTGGGCTATGGAGTCAAATAGGGATAGTTCATTGGAATAAGTCAAATTGCTGAGGTAGGATTTCAACAGGCAGGATAGCAGAGTAAAAACAAACTTTGGGGCTTGAATGGATGATTTTTCTGCTCAAAAGAAGAGGGAAATCAAGAATTCTCAAGTTAGGATTAGAAAGAGGAGAGGAAGATAGGCCAACCAACATAAGGCAATTAAGAATCCTATACCAGGGACTTATTAGAGAAAACTAGAGGGATAGAGGAGTAGTTAAGAATTCCTTTATCAAAATATTTTAGAAGAAAACATATAAATCGTAGACTATTGATAACAGAGAGCAATAAAGCTAATTCTGATATGCTTTGACTATTTTACCATGTAGATTTCAGATGCATGAAACATTGAAACATATAGAAAACACATAAAATCACAAGGATAGAATGCTTATTTGCAATTATACTGCATGAGAATCTGATGAAATGTCCTCAACTTACATACCTTTTCCAGCCAAAAATCTAGATTTGATTATAACATCTTTATTAACTTTACAACATAGACTTCTAGAGATGTTATAGAATCCACCCTCAATACTTTGAATGGAGAAGTATTTATACAAAAATTACATCAAAATATCTCATAACTACATGAGATTTATTCGAGGGAATACAAAATATCTTTTACAAAAATATAGAGACAGATATAAAATTGATTGCTGCTGTCCCTTTATTCATGGAAGAGCTGGAGGTTGAAGCTTGAATTTGCCTCTTGTTGTTGCTTTGGCAATTGTGTGCTGGATCCTTTTTTACTTTTCCCTACTAATACTCTTTACCTATATTCTAATACTTTTTACTTGTTTTCTGATACTCTTTACCTGTTTTCTGATACTCTTTACCTTTTTACCAGACTTTACCTCAGTGAATATTTTCTTTTACCTTAGAGTTACCATAGTAACTTACAAGATTACGAGCATATCAACCCACCAGTCTTCATTGGGTATTTTTATCCTGATCAATTTTCTGTGTATTTCATCAGCCTCAGTGTGCTTCGCAAAATTGGGTTGAGTTGTGAACAAGTGTTTCACTTCATGCTCAATATAGAAAAGGTTTTCTAAGCCATCATATAGCACTTTTCCTATGGGTAGTGCTTTCGCTGTTGAAAAGCTGGCTTGATTTATAGCCTGTTGGCACAATATGTCAATGTAGTCTTCATGTTTCATCAGCTTATCGTTTATGACCAATAAATTTGGAAGTCCTTTCTCTCTCAGAATGTTATATTTTATCATAAACTCATCAATGTCTTGTTGGATACTTTGACATCTTCTTTCCAGGTTAAGCATCAAGTTCTTTTTGGTCAGAACTTACTTGATTTCAAGGATGGTACTAGTCCGGTCTTCTATATCCTTTTGTTCCAGTTCTTCCCTGCTTTGGCTATTCAAGAAATTGATTAATTGGATTTCCTCTTCAGGTTTCTCCCCCAATTCTTCTCTGATCTTTTGTATAGCCTCTATAGCTAGCTTCACTAAATCAATTTGTTCAAAGATAATCTGAATAGAAGACCAAATATCATTAATGGAATTAATGATATTGGTCCATAAAATCTCTCTGATATCTCTTAGGGGATTTTCAAACGTTAAGTCCTTCTCTAAAGTTTTTATTATATCAGTCATCCTTATGTTCTTTCTTTCTTCTTCAATATAGTTAATCTGTGATATCTCATAATAATGCTCCAAGCTAGTAACCATTTCTTTTAATTTCTGTATCTTAGTTGCTTGGATTTTCATTTCCTCCATTGACTTGATTAAGTCCCCTGTTTGCTTTGTAAAATTGGGTTGAGCTATGAACAAGTGTTTCACTTCATGCTCAATATAGAAAAGGTTTTCTAAGCCATCATATAGCACTTTTCCTGTGGGTAGTGCTTTCACTGTTGAAGAGCTGACTTGATTTCTGGCCTGTTGGCATAATATGTCAATGTAGTCTTCATGTTTCATCAGCTTATCATTTATGACCAATAAATTTGGAAGTCCTTTCTCTCTTAGAATGTTATATTTTACCATAAAATCATCAATGTCTTGTTGGATACTTTGAAATCTTCTTTCCAGGTTAAGCATCAAGTTCTTTTTTTTTCTTCAGAACTCTCTTGATTTCAAAGATGGTACCAGTCCGGTCTTCTATATCCTTTTATTCCAGTTCTTCCCTGCTTTGGCTATTCAAGAAATTGATTAATTGGATTTCCTCTTCAGGTTTCTCCCCCAATTCTTCTCTGGTCTTTTGTATAGCCTCTGTAGCTAACTAAATCAATTTTTTTCAAAGATAATCTGAATAGAAGACCAAATATCATTAATGGAATTAATGATATTGGTCCATAAAATCTCTTTGATATCTCTTAAGGGCTTTTCAAGTGTTAAGTCCTTCTCTAAAGTTTTTATTCTATTAGTCATCCTTCTATTCTTTCTTTCTTCTTCAGTATAGTTAATCTGTGATATCTCATAATTATTCTCCAAGCCAGTAACCATTTCTTTTAATTTTTGTATCTCAATTACTTGGATTTTCATTTCCTCCATGGACTTGATTAAGACCTCTTTTTGCTTTGTAAAATTGGGTTGAGCTATGAACAAGTGTTTCACTTCATGCTTAATATAGAAAAGGTTTTCTAAGCCATCATATAGCACTTTTCCTGTGGGTAGTGCTTTCACTGTTGAAGAGCTGACTTGATTTCTAGCCTATTGGCATAATATGTCAATGTAGTCTTCATGTTTCATCAGCTTATCCTTTATGACCAATAAATTTGGAAGTCCTTTCTCTCTTAGAATGTTATGTTTTACCATAAACTCATCAATGTCTTGTTGGATACTTTGACATCTTCTTTCCAGGTTAAGCATCAAGTTCTTTTTTTTCAGAACTCTCTTGATTTCAAGGATGGTACCAGCCCGGTCTTCTATATCCTTTTATTCTAGTTCTTCCATACTTTGGCTATTCAAGAAATTGATTAATTGGATTGCATCTTCAGGTTTCTCCCCCAATTCTTCTCTCGTCTTTTGTATAGCCTTTGTAGCTAATTAAATCAATTTTTTCAAAGATAATCTGAATAGAAGACCAAACATCATTAATGGAATTAATGATATTGGTCCATAAAATCTCTTTGATATCTCTTAAGGGCTTTTCAAGTGTTAAGTCCTTCTCTAAAGTTTTTATTCTATCGGTCATCCTTCTGTTCTTTCTTTCTTCTTCAGTATAGTTAATCTGTGATATCTCATAATTATGCTCCAAGATAGTAACCATTTCTTTTAATTTTTGTATCTCAATTGCTTGGATTTTCATTTCCTCCATGGAATTGATTAAGTCCTCTGTTTGCTTTGTAAAATTGGGTTGAGCTATGAACAAGTGTTTCAATTCATGCTCAATATAGAAAAGGTTTTCTAAGCCATCATATAGCACTTTTCCTGTGGGTAGTGCTTTCACTGTTGAAGAGCTGACTTGATTTCTAGCCTGTTGGCACAGTATGTCAATGTAGTCTTCATGTTTCATCAGCTTATCATTTATGACCAATAAATTTGGAAGTCCTTTCTCTCTTAGAATGTTATATTTTACCATAAACTCATCAATGTCTTGTTGGATACTTTGACATCTTCTTTCCAGGTTAAGCATCAAGTTCTTTTTTGTCAGAACTCTCTTGATTTCAAGGATGGTACCAATCCGGTCTTCTATATCCTTTTATTCTAGTTCTTCCCTAATTTGGCTATTCAAGAAATTGATTAATTGGATTGCCTCTTGTTGTGGCCACCAACAACCCCCCTCTTTGTTTGATATTAGCAATAACACCAAGCAAATGGGGACCCTTAATAGAAAATCCAAATAAACATTTTATGAAAATTTTTGTATTCAACTCAAAACTTTATCATATCAAAAGAATGAAACGTTTTCTTATGAGCATAATAAACTACGAAGAAGCGATGCGAAATTCATCGCATCGCATTCATTACGAAGCGCTCTTAAATGAAAAAACTTAAGAAATCTCCGACGGTCGATATGCGATGTCGCATATCGCAACATCGCGTAAGTAGCACACAATGACTGAATGAGTAAATGTGATCTGCGATAATGCAATATGCGATCTGCGATGCTGCGATCTGCGATAAATGCGATTTGCGAATTTTCCTTAGCACAGTATTCAAGGAAAGCTGTCCGTTAACCAAAATTGGGCGCGCGCCCTAAAAGAAATTAATGATTGTACGCCAAAGTACTCAGGAAGGACATCCTTGCGTTTTTCGAAGAGTCAGTTCGCTATCGATGTCATGATTATGCATTCATAAGAGCTTAAAGCTTTCATGTCAATCTTTATTATCATTACTCTTTTCCTTTGCGTAAACTATAAGATAGGAAATAACATGAAGCAATGTGCAGGAAACATCTAAGAAAAAGGGGAAAGCGTCAATGCTCGGAGAACAGAGAAGAGATCCCTTCAGAAACGAATGCTGCATGCGACAGCACCACAGATTCCAGAGTATCACTCAAGAGATGCTGATGTCAATAAGCCATCTAAAGCTCAGAGTCAAAGGCTCACAAAAGCAGCATGTTTACAAAAAAGCCCTGAAGCTTACGCACCAGAAAAGCCCGGAACAAAGAACGGAGGCAGTTTTCGATGCAGAAAATTATTCAGAGAGTAAAGCCCCTAACTTGTTCAGTCATTCGCAAGGCCGGAAACCAAAATAGCAAAAGCAGAATCAGTTTGAGAGAAATTTGAGTCATTACCAAGTATACACGCAGTAAATACACCCATCCAGAGGAAGATTCTTGAAAATATCTTCTAGTTTACCAGAAGGTGGTGCCAGCGCTTATTATTTCTATTTTCATAGCTCAAACGAAAGCGGAAGGCGACCAGCCGACTCTTCCCAGGCGAATGTTGCATGCTTGCAGCACTAAGGAGCAAATATAGAAATGGTTCATAATTAGATTCAACTTTTAGAAATAGTTTTTCTTTATCAGAAGGGTGGTCATTTAAAACCGTATCCTAAATTTATGTAATTAAGTTAATTAGCTAGCAGTATTTAAACCCTTCTCATGCATTTAGAGAAGGGTCCAGAAATTTGTCAAAAACTTGTCCTCGGAACATGCACTTCTGCATCCTCAGAGGAGGTTTTGATGAATGGATGGATCGAGATTTATTAATGCTTGCATTTGATGTCTGCTACTGATGTTGCACTTTTGTACTCTTAGTAGATGTTAGAACAAGTAGAGATAAATCTTGTTGCTTAAAGCTTATGAGTGGAACCAGTCATAAATGGTACTTTATCTCTTGACTATTCCTGCTTATGTTCTTTAAGTGATTTATAGTTTCAGTTGTTTATATGTCATTGTATCAATGTATGGGTTATCATTTGGCACTTTTGTACGATGGAGTCATATTGTTTATGTCTGACATATGAATAACTTATTATGCGATATGCTGTTCACAACTGTTTTGCCTAACTTCTTATGCAAAGTGGTTTATCTTTAATGATTTCTATTCTTATGATAGCTGAATTATCTTTATTACCAGTTATTGTTCGAAATCTCTTTAGATCGCATAATGGAAGATATAAATACACCCCGGGTTAGCGTAGATTAGATGTGTTGTTTCTCATTATATTACAATAGCATAGAGTTATTTTAAGAATCTGAATTAAATTAGCTTTAAGTACTCTTAGATCAGCATCATCCAACTCTACACACACACACACACACACCCTTAGATTGGGAAACTGGTCCCATCATCCCCAGTCGGACCCGTTATACCAAAAGGATAA